>ONZK01004229.1:798-11164 GCA_900322385.1 Pharnaceum exiguum
GGAAAACAAAGCAAAAGGGAGTGCAGCTGAACAAAGGAGTGTCTGAGTTCATTTGAACAAGGACTGTCGAGTTCACAGGACCTCATGGAGAGGATTTCGATATTGATTGACCAAGTTTAGGTACTTCAGTATATTTCGGTACAAATGACTTATCCTATCAGATGGTTTTGTATTTTTCCTCTTTTTCTTCAACTTTTCACAATTATTACTGATGAACTATATAAGAGGAGAATAATGAATTGTATTGGCATGTAAACAACATACAACAACAATCGAGTGTAAATCCCCATTTAATGAGGGTGCTTGGGTCAATATGTACGCAACCTTACCCCTGTTTAAGAAAACAGATAGGTTGTTTCCGAGATTGACCAATTACTGCATTGAAATATTGATTTCCAACAACTTCATCAAAAATAAGAAGTATTGGAAGGTTTTCATAGCCATTTTGCTATACTCCTTAATCACCTAAAGTTGAAAGATGGAGATAATTTTTTGGCGAAATTGCTGGGAATAATCCTTACTTCGTCCGATTATCCCAAAATAATCCCTACTTCAAAAATTACTAGAAATAATCCCTACTTCAGCTCTTGTAGCCCGGAACGATCCAATGACATTTTAAAATATGTCAAAATGTAAAATTAAAACTTTAGCTATACATATATCCATTAGAATTAATGTATTTCATAGTCAAAATTAAAATTGATGGTTTCACGCAAGGTTTATTTAAGCAAAAAAAAAATCGTTGTAAAATTTAATTAGATCGTACGGGCTATGAGGGTCCAAGTAGGGATTATTCCCAGCAATTTTTGAAGTATGGATTATTTTGGGATAATCAGCAAAAGTAGGGATTATTACCATCAATTTCGCCTAATTTTTCAACTTTATAGGCACCGTACCATATTTGATTCCTGTAATTTTTAAATCGTAAACAGACAAGACTGAGAAAATGAGTCGGATAGATGAGCAATCAATCCTTCTTAAAGAGGCATCTCCTAAAACTACAAGAGCTCATACTCCGAGCACAATAACTCAATCACTATATACGAGGGTCCATTTGTAGCAACTTATAGTTAGAGATTCATGTCAATGACTTTTTTGAATTCCTGTTGACGAGAATGCTGGCTAGGATTGAGCCATACTACCAGTGCAAGCGAGCTTAAACAAATACAAATGATGAAATCTAAGTAGCTAACAACACTAAAGACTGATATTGAACTACCCAGTCTTCCCTTCGAGTCCCAATTGATCCACGTAAAAGACAGATAATGAAGCCTGCCTTCCCTTCAAGTTCCAATTGATCCCACACCGGAATTCTCTACACGAAGGGATAACTTAGTAATTAGTTTATAGGGTTCAGTCTAATATGACCACTAAATTGGCCTGAGGGAGTGTTCTCTTCATACGTATATAAAGCTTGAGTGATTCCGTGATTGAACATCGGTGCCCACCTGTCTGGGTATATCCCATCTGCCAATCTCTTCGTTGTGAATCCACCACTTCCGAAGCCCTAAGGGCCTCTTCTCCAATGTAGTGCACACTCCTTCCAAACAATTTCCTTCTAATGATAACGGTATCACACAAAAGAGAATTCTACAAGAACAAGCCCAACATCTCCACAACAGCCAAGATGCTAAACGAAGAACAAGAACCAAAGATTCTTGAGCATAGATAGGGAAGGAAGCACATACATTCAGATACTTCGACATCGTACTAGGTCATGCAGTTAACCTTCCGCGTCCTGCAACAATTAACCCTTCTCCTATAAGCTCGCTTAGTCAAAACTCAAAAACAAAGTTAGCTACTTAGCTTCCTCTCCAAGCTGGAGTAGATTTACTACTATTCTGAATCTTTTTTTTTTTTTTGAGAGGAACTACTATTCTGAATCTTTCATATACCTTATCTCTACCCCGATCATATCTCTAATGTGGAAATATTATATTCCTTAATATTCCCCTGCTCGAGCGTCAGGGAAGCCAAAGTCGCAATTGGATTTTTGAATTGATTTGCTCATCTTGTATGAAACAATATAGAAGACCTCATGAAAGTACTAACCACATGAAAAAAAAGGCTCTATCTTCACCACGTCTTTCAAGGCTCCTTACCTCTACACTTAATTGCTCCACCACGCAACGCTCGATGATCAACCACCATCCCGCTTCGTAATGGCGATTCGAAAAGTAGTGTTTGATAACTAATACTTTTGACTGGAATGGTTGTGACCTGTGAAACAAAACAATATATTTTTAAAGGGGTTAAACTTATTACATCAACTAGTAATGTGACAATCTGATGCCAAAGTGATATTCTGCACAAGAGATCTTACAGAATGGACTGACTACATCTGTAGTCCATCTGTCATCAGAAGCGCTTCAACTTGGAGTTCTTATTCTGCAGCCTCCAACGTTTACCCTATGGCCTGTGCAATTGACCCGAAGAAATTTTCTTTCATTTTAACAAGCATAATTATGTTTTGCCAATAACAACATTGTCGGGTTGTCAGTCTCTCGCCATTCTGTTGTGCACTGCGCCATCCTCAGGCCACATCCATAGCCCGCTCAGTGACAAAAACATACTATCGTCAAACAAATAAGAAGAGACATTGGTGCAAGAGCAAGAAAGCCATGAGGATGATCGAAAATATCTAACTACTCTATCTATAGGTCCTCTATTCATCAAAAGATCTATGCTTCAAAATCAGTCAATCTATAGTTTGACATTTCAATTGCAACAGGAAGGGTTAAGCTACCTTTCCCAAGCAATATCATGACTATCTCACTAAGGTCTATGATCAACTCAACAGTCCCAAACATTGAAGGGAATTTTAGGTTACGAACCCCTATCTGATCAATATCTATGATCAAGGCCATGGAGACCTATTTCACTAGCCGACTTTGATGAGAACTATCCATGAAAAGGAGGCCTTCCTGCCCAAGTGGCTGTTAAGTACTACGGAGTATATCACTGAACATTACAGGAATAAAGTGACTAAAGAACGTGAATACTAAGGGCTGTAATATAATCCTCTTAATTAAAAGTAAAATAAAGTAAAAAACATAGAAATACCAGAATTATTCTGAACTTATCTTCTGAACAGTAATCCAAACTAAGCTTAACCCTAGGGTGTCAAAAGGTTAACAGCCTGAAATTCCCAAGATGCTCAAGCAGTTGATCCAGAAAGACCAGCAGCTAAAGGAACCGAAATTCCCAAGATGCTCAAGCAATTGACTCCGATTCATTGCCTTCTAGTTGTAAAGCCAAAACTAGCAAACTCCATTTTCAAACAGCTTAATATAGATGATGAATTTCGCATTTAAGTGTTCCATGTGAATGTTTGTCCGCACTTGATGCATGTAGATATTTACCTTGGAAATCAATCACACAATCCTTGGAGCTCCTAGGACAGCTGAACAATTTCTTAGAAAAGCGTGCTTCTTTACTTAGTTGTCCCATTGTACGGCTCAAAACACCAACAAAAACCGACTTCAACTCATTTGCATTGCGTAAGATGTACATAAGAAACTTCAACTCTTGTTTGCTCCCTTCAAGACCAGTCATTTTTACTTTCTTAATCTTTCGAGATAAAAATAAATCAGAATCCGGAACATCCCACCTGACTCCTTTCCCTACGACCAGAATGTCAATGATAAGAACCTCTAAATTGGGAGCACAAATAAAAAAGTGGAACAAATTCTTACAAACACTAGTATCGTTCAAGGAGATGTGTAGTTCTGTCAGATTATGGAAATTAGGCACAATATTCGCATCCAAATGAACAAGGGGACATAGAGGAACGCTAGTGAGCTCAAGCGATTGAACGGAGCAAATTCCTTCAAGTAAACCTGACATTGTTTGGATGTGATCAATACCCTCATCATCAACTTTTAAAAACTTGATCTTGGCCTTGGTCAAGAAACACGGATTTTCAACAAATCGGAATGATGAGACTATACCATTCACATCAAAAAGTTCCAGCTTAGGTGCATTAATTATATAGTTCCAACTCATGTGTTGCTCTAAATATATTTTCAAAGACCTCAAATTCTGACATGAGACATCGATAATACGTTGTCCTCCCCCTTTTTGAGTGCGTATTTCTAAATCCAAGACTTCCAAAACAGGACAAGATTTGAACAATTTGGACATATTTTCATAATCCCAATCAAGAATACGGTGTAACAGAAGCTTTTTCAAATTAGGGAGACTAATAATCCCATCATCAGGAAACTTAAGGGGAAATCGACCGGTTAATTCAAGCACAAGTAGCGAGGGGCAGATAAAAATAGAGGTGGGTAAGGGACTATTAGGATGCCAGCCAAGGCCACTGACCTTAATTTCCTCAACATTGTGAGCAAAAACGTGGTCAAACCATTTTACCAAAGCAGACACATAAAGGGTTACCCTAGTATCAATGCCGCCAAGATAAGGGAGTTGGAGATCAAAGGTGTGGATTTTGTTGGAGGTGAGCAGCCCAAAGATACGATCAACAGTGGAGACATATGATTTCTCTGGAAAGCAGTCGTAAGATAATTGGAGGCGAGTGATTCGAGTCCAGAGGTGGGTCCAGCAGTGGGACAGGACGGAGGTTGATGCTGCTTCTTTGACTTTGAGAAGAGAGAGAATGGAGACCAGGAGTGAGTCTGGTAGTGAGCTCAACCTGTCTTCTCTGCCTTGATTATTATTTCGTCGTCTGAATTTCAACGTCTTAGTAGTCCATGAGAGCTCAGTTTTGATTCTCTTCATTTTGGGGACAAAGGAACAAAAGAAGCGGAACTCGAACTTAACTTGTCCGATGGAGTGATTGATTATTACGTCTGCCTGTCAAACAGGGAGAAAATAGAAAAAAAATTGTGAACCCTATCACTGTATAATAGGGTTCATTATATAGTACTCCGTAGTAGATGATTTATTATATAGCAGTTACGGGTTCATTAATATTCAGTTTAATGTATCAAACGGGTTTACTCAAATTTTTATGGGGAGAAAATAATGTTTTCAGGAATCAAAATAATGTGTCTTCGGGAATCAAGAATTGACGATTGGAGAAAATAAAAAGACAAACTTGTTGAAAACCTCCTTTTATATATACACTTTTGCCAGGGACTCCCTCTTAAAAAAGTTTTGTAAGGAACCCTTTTAACATAAAAAGTTAAATACAATACCACCTTGTTTATATGAAGTGTGCAAAATACCCTTGACATTTTGGCAAGCCCTTTGATAATTACCCATTTTCTTTAACCCCTCAAAATGCTAACAATGCGTGATCAACTGATCATGTACATTCATGTACCCAGTATTTGATAATAGTTCATATGATCTCAAAACTTTAAATCCAATGGCAATAGCCATCTTGTTGATTTCACCACCATCACCACCCAAAAAAATAAATAAAAACAACCTTGTATGACAACAGCAGCCACTTGCTAGCAAGAGGGAAGGAAAAAAAGAAGGCTTCTCATGGTTCGACTACAATCATGCTTAAATCTGATCCACACTATCATAAAAAGTAGTATTGCAACACTTCCAAAAATAATTTAGATACTACATACCTATTCGACTTTGTTTTCTCCTAACATAACGCCATGTAGAGATGCTAATCATCATCTTTCCTAAGTATCCTTCTAGTCCTTCACAACAGTACTAAACACTTATTGTAATTCCCGATCACATACAAATAAAGAACAAAATTAATTTTTTTTAACCTGATGCTTTCGAATTAATGAGAGCCATGAATTTGTTTAAAAGTACGTATTACCTTATGGTGATGGTGTTTTGGAAATTAATGAGAGGAAGAGATGAGTTAGTTTGAGGTAATGAAGGAAAGAGATGAGTAGAGCAAAAGAGGTGAGGTAATTTTTATGAGCAAGGGGAAATTTTTAGAGGGGAAGAGTATTTATTTAATTTGGAGGGAAATAGGGGAGGGAGTGTAAGGAAGAACATACCCTCACACGCAAACTTAAGGGGTGGTCTCACACGAGGGTAATTCAGACATTTCATGTCAAAAAGGTGGTAGTCTGCTTCACTTTTCTGTTAAAAAGGGGTTTCCAACAAAAACTTTTTTAAAAGAAGGTTCTTTACAAAAGTGTGTATATAAAAGGGGTTTTTCAACAATTTAGTCAAATAAAAATAGTAACATAATCGGTTTCCAACTCCACGCCACAAGACCCGCAACACACATTATTCGATTTCAGTTTGCTGTTAATGTGATAAAAAGCCCATTTGCATACGATTACTACTTGTTTTGTGACAAATGTGAATCGAGTCTCCAATGCTTCATCTGTTCGGGTAGGAATTTTTCAGGAGAACGTATTTGATTAGAGACAAAGTTTGGTGTCATTTCGACATGCCTAAAAATATGTCCTTTGGGCTTGTGATACGACGATGAAGGATTATAGCCTAATTGGTTATTGTTAAGACTTGTTCATGAAACATTAAGAGTAATCCTACTCAAATTTCTTTCACTGCTGACGTTTTTAGGACAACAAAAAGAATATCAGACAGTTGTGAGCAAATTAGGAATCTGATGTCAAAGTGATATTCCAGAAATGACATGTTTTACTGTTTTCTAATCGCTCCAAGGGTATACAATGCTATGCTACATACAAACTCAATGTCCTAAATGCAATTCGAAGCACATAACACTTGCCATAAGAGGAGAATAATGAATTGTAAGTAAACAACATAGGAACACTTTAATGTACATGTATATAGGGCTGCATTGACTTCCTCTCCAAGCTGGAGTAGTTCTTACTACTATTCCGGATCTTTGATATTCCTTATCTCTACCCGATCATATCTCTAATGAGCAAACATTACATTCCTTAATATTCACCTGCTCGAGCGTCATGGAAGCGAAAGTCGCAATTGGATTTTTGAATTGATTTGCCTCATCTTTTATGAAACAATATAGAAGACCTCATGAAAGTACTAACCACTTGGAAAAAAATGGCTCCATCTTCGCCACGTCTTTCAAGGCTCCTTACCCGTACACTTAATTGCTCCACCACGCAACGCTCGATGATCAACTACCACCCCGCTTCTTAATGGCGATTCGAAGAGTAGTGTTTCATCACTAATACTTTTGATTGAAATGGTTGTGACTTGTGAAACAAAAGAATGTATTCTTAAAGGGGTTAAACTTATTACATCAACTAGTAATGTGACAATCTGATGCCAAAGTGATATTCTGCATATGAATAATCTTACAGGATTGACTGACTACGAGGGTGTTTGGCCAAGATTCTCTCCAAAAAGTGCTTTTACTTAGTAGTTTTGCTCCCATTCTCCCTCCTCCCCCGTCATCAAAATGTAGTGTAAACTACTCTCCAAAATGATCAAAATCAAAAGCATCAATTTGATGCTTTTGCTTTTGGCCATTGTGAGAGCCCTTTAGAGCTTATAAGTAGTTGATTTGTGAAGGAAATGGAGGGAGAGTGAGGAGAATGAGATGAAATATACAAAGGAGAAGCACTTTTGGAGAGAATCTTAGCCAAACACCCTCTACATCTGCCATCAGAAGCGCTTCAAGCCAACTTCTTATTCTGCAGCCTCCAATGTTAACCCTGTGGCCTGTTTTACCAATAACAACAGTCAATCTCTCGCCATTCTGTTGTGCACTGCGCCATCCTCAGGCGGTCAGGCCACAACATCCATAGCCAGCTCAGTGACAAGAAACCTACTATCGTCAAACAAATAAGAAAGAGACATTGGTGCAAGAGCAAGAAAGCTATGAGGATGATCGAAAATATCAAACTACTCTAACAGTCTAACTACAGATCCTCTGTTCATCAAAAGATCTATGCTTTCCCAAGCAATATCATGACTATCTCAAGTCAATTATACGTTTGACATTTCAATTGCAACAAGAAGGGTTAAGCTACCTTTCCCAAGCAATATCATGACTATCTCATTAAGGTCCATGATCAACTCAACAGTCCCAAACATTGAAGGGCATCTTAGGTAACGAACCCTATCTGATCAATATCTATGATCAAGGCCATGGAGACCTATTTCACTAGCTGACTTTAATAAGAACTATCCATGAAAGGGAGGCCTTCCTGCCCAAGTGGCTGTTATCACTGAACATTACAGGAATAAAGTGACGAAAGAACGTGAATAGTAAGTGCTGTAATATAATCCTCTTAATTAAAAGTAAAAAGAAAGTAACCAAAACATAGAGATACCAGAATTATTCTGAACTTATCTTCTGAACAGTAATCCAAACTAAGCCTAACCCTAGGGTGTACACAAAAGGTTAACAGCCTGAATATGCTACTCCGGTGCAATTGATCCAGCAAGACCAGCAGCTAAAGGAACCGAAATTCCCAGGATGCTCAAACAATTGACTCCCACTCACTGCCTTCTAGTTGTAAAGCCAAAACTTGCAAACTCCATTTTCAAACAGCTTAACATAGATGATGAATTTCACATTTTAGTGTTCCATGTGAATGTTTGTCCGCACTTGATGCATGTAGATATTTACCTTGGAAATCAATCAAACAATCCTTGGAGCTCCTAGGACAGCTGAACAATTTCTTAGAAAAGCGTGCTTCTTTACTTAGTTGTCCCATTGTACGGCTCAAAACACCAACAAAAACCGACTTCAACTCATTTGCATTGCCTAGGATGTACATAAGAAACTGCAACTCTTGTTCGCTCCCTTCAAGGCCAGTCATTTTTATTTTCTTAATCTTTCGAGATAAAAATAAATCAGAATCCGGAACATCCCACTTGACTCCTTTCCCTACGACTAGAATGTCAATGATAAGAACTTCTAAATTGGGAGCACAAATGAAAGAGTGGAACAGATTCTTACAAACACTAGTATCGGTCAAGGAGATCAGTAATTCTGATAGATTATGGAAATTAGGCACAATATTTGAATCCAAATCAACAAGGGGGCATAGAGGAACGCTATTGAGCTCAAGCGACTTAACCGAGCAAATTCCTTGAAGTAACCCTGACATTCTTTGGATGTAATCAATACCCTCACCAGCAACTTTCGAAAAGTTGATCTTGGCCTTGGTCAGGAAACACGGATCCTCAACAAACCGGAATGATAAGACTGAGCCATTTACATCAAAAATTTCCAGCTTAGGTGCATTAATTATATAGTTCCAACGCATGTATTGACGTCGTACATTTATTTTCAATGACCTCAAATTCTGACATGAGACATCAATACATTGTCCTCCTTCTTTTTGAGAGAATATTTCTAAATCCAAGACTTCCAAAACAGGACAAGACTTGAACAATTTGGACATATTTTCATAATCCCACTCAAAAAGACTGTGTAACAGAAGCTTTTTCAAATTAGGGAGACTAATAATCCCATCATCAGGTAACTGAAGACGAAATCCACCAGTTAATTCAAGCACAACAAGCGAGCGACAGATAGAAATAGAGGTAGGTAAGCGATCATAAGGAAGCCAACGAAGGCCACTGAGCTTAATTTCCTCAACATTGAGAGCACAAACGCGGTCAAACCATTTTACCAAAGCAGACTCATAATTGTTTACCTCAGTATCAATGCCGTCAAGATAAGGGAGTCCGAGATGAAAGGTGCGGATTTTGTTGGAGGTGAGCTGCTCAAAGATATGATTAGCAGTGGAGACATATGATTCGTCTGGAAAGCAGCCGGAAGGAAGTTTGAGGCGAGTGATTTGAATCCAGAGGTGGGTCCAGCGGTGGGATAGGACTGAGGTTGATGCGGCTTGTTTGACAGTAAGAAGAGAGAGAATGGAGACAACGAGTGAGTCCGGAAGTGAGCTTAACCTGTCTTCTCTGCCTTGATTAGTTCTCGAGAGCTCAGTATTGTTTCTGTTCATTTTGGGGGAAAAGGGAAGAAAAGAAGCGGAACTCGAACTTGTCTGGTGGAGTGATTATTTTGTCTGCCTGTCAAACTAGGAGAAAATAAGAAAGTCTTCAGGAATCAAAAATTGACGATTGGAGAAAATAAAAATAGTAAAGAGGCCACAACACACAATATTCCGATTTCAGTTTGCTGTTAATGTGATCACGTGTTCGAGTATCAGGCAGCCCGTTTGGGTGAAAAATGCACGTATTAGATTTGCACACGATTACTACCTAGTTTTGTGACAAATGTGAATCGAGTCTCCAATGCCTTCATCTGTTCGGGTAGGAATTTTTCAGGCGAACGTATTTCTTTGATTAAAGACAAGTTTGCATTAAGAGTAATCCTACTCAAATTTCTTTCACTACAGAGTACTGACGTTGTGAGCTAATTAGGAATCTGATTTCTAAGTGATATTCCAGAAATGACGTGTTTACTGTTTTCTAATCGCTGCTAGTGTATACAATGCTATGCTACATAATACAAACTCGATGCCCCAAAACAAAAAAAAAAAAA
>ONZK01004229.1:11597-22063 GCA_900322385.1 Pharnaceum exiguum
GGGCACTAGCATTTCTATCCTGTAGGCTGTAGCTAAATGTGTTGTTTCCTCATCCATAGCACATACAGATATGTAAATTTCCATCAAGTTGAATGGATCACAATAAACAAAATATGTTAATTTGTTTTCCACAGTTGTCACAGATTTTGGAAGTACCTAGCTTCAGAGGAGCAGTGAATAAATACAATTGCAATACACAACATTGCCTGAGGGTTGAGACATCAAGTAATCAACCCCAAGTCACATGGGAGAAAGGGTAGCTAAGTAAGCTCCATTGGTGTATTTTAAGCTCTTCACAGAAGCAGATTGCAAGTCGGGCATAATTACAGCTGCTGAAATTCCGTAAGTACAATTGTTGTCCTGTGAATCAGCACTTGTTTCATCATGGTTGATATTCTGGGTAACTGCTTCAAACGCAGCATTCAACCCACTCGAATTTGGTTCTGATATGAGGCTGCAAAGACCAGACAATAGATAAACGTAAGGCTATCTGCTCTTCAAAATTTCAAACACCCAGGTAGTCCAACATGAAAACCAGAAACAACGAGCCAACTGTTCAATCCATTATTAAGTAACATATTAACAACGTAAAAGATAAATGCTAGACACACCTCGCCTCGAAACTCTGCCCCTCAGAGGCCATTGTAGAGCAAATAGAGCAGATTGTCCAGGGGGGAAGATATACATCCTTAATCTCGATAATGTAGCTGAAACCTGTTGAACTGTCAATGGATTGGCCACCTTTCGTTGCTAATCCTTTTGACAATAGAATATCAGCTAACTTAATCTCTTTGCATTTCACCTGCAAAATGATCAACTTACATCAGCTACACTAACAGTTACAGAGAAATGTTAGGGGCAACCCAACTGAATTTACTGGAAGAGGTATGCCTTCTTCCGTATAACTTTTTCAAATGGTACAAAACATCAGTTCCAGTTTTAAAAAAAAAATTAACAAATAAATTCCACCAAAATTGGACTTCATGTAAGGACAAATGTAATGGAACAATAAGACTCACCTCAGGGGAAGAGAGAGCAGCATTAAGAAAAGGGATGGGAGCACACAAGACAGGAACATCTAAGCTGGTCAGCATGTTCAACCAAGATCTGGCATCCAAAAACAGCAGAGAAAATTATCTTGAATGTTGCTATAGAGTCCTGACAAGATATACCTGAATAGAGGATGATATGGATCTAATGATATACCTATAATTCAAAATAAAATCATACAGGCCATGAACACTATCATTTCCACTGAATGCCAATAAAGATCTTGGGCTGTTGTCGAAATTAGGCATGGAACCCATACGTTTAGCCTGCACTTGCCAACAAAATATAAGCATATGCAACATGGTAAGAATAGTTCGAAAAGTAAATCACTATTTTTCTTTTTCCTTTACCAGTAATACTTTGGGGACTGTCTCAGATGTACAAAACCAGCATATACAAGATGATGAGTACTTCAAATGATACAGCACTTCAGATGTTATACGATCTTGATATTTCATGATTTTCACAGCATATAGTTGACAATGCAGAAGAGAAAGAAGAAAGTACTACCTGTCCTAAGTTATTCTTCTCAATTTCCGAGAGTTCAACCAAGTCTTCTCTACTTATCTCAACTTCTTCCGAACAGTAAGGCATCGTGAAACAAATATCCTGGAAAAAAAGAATCAAAATGATATGATAGCCAATTCGCAAATAAGAAGAGCATTGATGAGTTGCTATACAATGCTAAGTGGAGAATGAAAACCATTTCCCCACAATTTTATAGGAAAACCTTTGCTGCTTAATCAGATAATATTTGTTCATAATATCCAAATCATCAAATGTATCCAGCTAGTTCTTGTTGTCTAACTTAGATCTTCTAGCGGCAAATCAGAATAACAAATAGATACTGTACTATCTACTCCTGAGGAAAACCACAGTAACGGAGAACAATTTCGCACTTCTCAACGTTGAAGATCTTACATCACTGGTGATGCTAGTTGGTTACTCAGACATCAATGTAGTATGCAGATCAACAGGTCAAATACACATTACAATCAACAATGACGGAATAGGAAAAAAAGACCGGCCATTAAAGAATTGTGGTAGCTCCCTTATACACAAAAGAAGACACAGCACAGAATGAAAAGAACTTACATGCTCCCTCAACAACGACCTCAACCCTCTTGTTGACTGAGAAATGTATGCTTTGCACATCCGTTTTGAATTCCCAAGGCCGCCAACAGCGGTAAACATCACCACAAACTGCAAAGTGCATACTGAATAGGGAAATAGAGAGAATAAAGGTAAGGGGGAAGAGAAAGAAAGAGAAGAAAGAGGGACAGATGATACGGCACAACTAGGTTCAATGGATGCGAACATTACTTCAGAACAAAAGAGATTTTCTGAACTGCAAATTTTTTAATTGCTATTATGAATGATTGGTAAAATGATGGAATTACAGCAAAAGTCACTGACATCAAACTTTGCAAGGTTTAAAAATAAAAGCATATGTATGCAGCCAACAGAAACATGCTACAAGGTGCAGTAGACCTAACCTTAGTGAGTTCTTAATTATGAAGGCAATGTTAATGAGTTGTGTAAGTAGAAAGGTGGACATTAGCGTAAGAAATAGTAGCACAATGTGCACAGAACTTAAAAGAAAGAAACATAGTGGAAATATAATGTTTACCATAAAAAAGGTCGCACCCACTCTTCCTCAACGTGTAGTAGAGGCTTCTAAAAGAATCCTCCCATGCTAGCTGGCGTTTGTTTAAAAAATCTGTCTCCGCTGCAAAACAAAAAACATTAGCCTCAGCCAAATTACAGTACAATAGAGAACAACACCATAGCTTAGCTATAACACCAAAGTACATCTGGATTCGTTATTTGTTTAAATCTTCTCCATCAAGTACACAACAGTGACACCACATTATGAGACACAACCAAGCACAAAAACATCATTACTATATCTAAATTTTCGATTTACTTTTAAATTTGAATCCTGAATCAGTGAGCAGGGTAAGCAACATGGTGGGAAAAGCTGCCACAACATCTATAAAAACAAGGTCTAAGACTATAGTATCATGCCAACAAAAAAGGATGACAGCAAAGCTTCAGATCCCATCCTGTGGTTCAAGAGTAGCAAGTCTCACGTACCTCCACCCCTAGATGCGCTCAATAGTGACATTACCGAAGCTGGAAGCAAAGACTGCGGATAAATCCATGAATTTAAACTACAGAAATCTCCTGAAGTGGGAGAGATTGATGCACCACTGAGACTTTGACCGCCTGAGTGGCCAAATGGCAATGACAATGGAGTCATTCCACCATAAGTGCCACCCATTAGTAACCTGTGAAACCTGAAATCGAAATTTATCATAAACCCAACCAAGGAAGCATGTTCAAGCAGCTTGAAGAAATAGCTCAAGTGTGTCTACTTCACGCAGTGCGCAAATTTCCAATGCCAAAGACAAGATTTGTAAGTTCATGTCCGTGCAGTCGTGTACCCACTAAAGCTGCACATCTTTCTATGACTCTTAACCATTGAATTTGGTTTTCCAGATAAGGAATTCTTTTGTTAATTTAAGACAAGCTGTCCTCCTAAAAGAACAATTAGACCTAAACCAGTGAATTTGGTAGTCTGAGCAGTCTTGCATAGTTAGCTACCATAAAGCATTTAACCAATTCTATGCAATGTGGACAAGTTTAATCATTCAAAGATATTGTGCTTACTTAAGTGAGAAGAAAATTGAATATCCTTGCCTGGCCCAACCAAATCTTGTATTTGGTAACCCAGACTAAAAAAAACTCTGCATTATACAACTCCAAAGCACCAAAACAGCAATTTTAATTACTGATTCATTTTAATTAATCACAACCAACACAAGAATCCTCAACTTTTGAATTCCACAGACACTCTAATGGTATACAGAGACATTAGTTACGCCCAAAAGCTATGCCCAAATTTACAATGACGGCTCATATGATTGAAGACCACTTCAAGGAGATGGATAACTATATGTGACAAGTCTTGAAACTGTATGCCTATACTTTTGCAAATAGAATATCTATATATTGATGCAAGATCATTACGCTAATCCTGCCAAGATAGGATATTAGTCATATAACATCATAATACATCTAAAAAATTACAAAAAAAACTCACAAACAATGGTGTTGAAAAATGAAAAAGATAAACAAAGCCCCATGGAACATTTTTTTCCAGAGACCGGTCAGTGTCACCAAACATTCCCCAGGGAATCACTTCAACCATAGAAAAATGAGTAACTGATGTTCATGTAAAAGAAAAGAACATATTCATGAACATTAACCAATAACAAAATGTGAGGTAAGTGTCATTAAACTCACCTATCTACAGGAGAAGATGACACTATACGCATACTTGTTTTCAGGGTAAGATCAAGAGGAACCTTTCCTCCAGAAACATGTAGTTCTGAGCTAAATTGCCCAAAGGATGATGATTTTAAGTCACCAGTTTTGCCAGCATGACTAGGCGGTGAACAAGAACCAGATGTCTCACGAGCTAGTCCTTTCAAAGCTTTGGCCTAATAGTAAAAACAAACGATTAAATGCAAAAAGACATAAAATCCAACAAACTGAAAAAAGACAGCAAAGGCAATGTAAAGACATACGATATCAACTGTCCCAATCTGCGCAGAGCTGTCACGCCCTGATGAGAGCTCTTCTACACTGCGGAACCTGTTTTGACTATCTTTTTCTGATGTTTGGCGCTTTTGTGACACAAACGCGTTGGAATCTGCTCCTGATGATAGCTTACTACCAAGAATGACGAAATAGAAGCACATTCATTTCCAGTGATATAAAGTTGTGCAAAAGTTCAATTAAAAAGAAAAAGAATTAAAGAAGCATACTCATTTTGTTCCTTGTGACTCTTGAGAGTAAAGTGAGACGAAAAAGAACTCTTTATCCCACTCTTCTCCTCAAGTACCTGATTTTGCTGCAACAAAAAAAACAACTCAGAACTCAGAAGCAGCACTTTCACTAATCCCATCCGTCGATATCAAGCGAAACCTTATTGGAATTCCGAAAGTTGCATAACCATAACAGTAAGTAATCATCACCTTTAGTTTCGACTTAACGGAGAGCAAGCTGAGCCTGCTATTTGGTTTCACAGCAGGAAATACTTGATCAAGACGTTTATCTGTATATCTCGGATTTCTCGGGACTTCTGCCTTCCTTATCCCAGAATCCATGGCTTCTGTGTTTCTGAGGGCAGAAAATCACAAACATTAGGTTCATGCCTGACCAACATGAAGCTTGATATCTAAGCTCAAGTAAAACCACCAGTCGAAAGCAGGCAGAATATAGGACGGGACATAAATCAAATCAAGAAGCCGGGGAGAATGAATGGGACATACTCTGACGGAGCAGAAGATTCATTCACGACTTCAACCGCGATTCTTCTCTTCAATTGCTCTCCCTGTGTAAATTAATAACAACCATACTAATAACTGAATTTAATTTGGTGCCAATCAAACTTTAGTTGTCCACTGAAATTACTAAGAGACCCTCACAACTAAAAACACTCGACCAACCCTATTCCCTCCTCACTCACTATCTTGTAAATAAGGGTAGAATGGGAATAGAGAAAATAATTCCATTTAGAAAGGGAACAAACAATATGGCGGAATAATAAATAAAGCATTAAACGTACTCTGAGTTCAGAAGGGGTCTTCCTTTTGACAACAGGGCGAGGTTTCATTGCAGCGCCGCCACAGAAGTTGAGTGAATCGGAAGGTAGAGTTGTCGGAGGTGGGACCGCTTTGGCCACTTTAGCCATTATTATTCTTTCTATTTGATTGAGGGAGCGAAGAGTGACATAAAATGGGAAATAGATATAAAATTATAAATTAGAAGTTCGCCCTGAAAGAGGGGTTCAGGGCAAAGGAATGAATCTGAGGAAGGGCAGCAGAGAGAGTGGGATCGGTGGTTTGGTTTGGTTGGGAAGGGAAAAAGGTTTGCTTTGGGAAAAGGGGGGAAATGGGAATGTTTTCAGTTTCAATTTTCAGTTTTGTTTGAATGTTTTCATTTTCCCTCCTTTAGTGAGACTTTATTGATGGGAAACTGGAAATGGGAAGCGAAGCGAAATGTCGTAGAGTAGTGTGGATAATAAATAATTAGCGAGGTAGCCAGCCCGTATACAACAGTGGGCCATGGCCACGCCATTAAACCACTCCGGAGTCTTTCTTGTTGGGTTTCATAATGTAAAAAATCATTTGAATACTACCTATCCATATACGGTGTAGGAGTATTAACTACTCGTAGTAAGTACGGGAGTATAGTCGTATAGATGACCAACAAATGGGCGGGGTAGATTTCGGATGGGTCAATAGTAATTCGGGTTATTAACTGGGTCGTATCATTTCTGCTGTGAGTTGTTAGCGAACGGGTAATTTTGGTTTTGGTCGGTCTCCAACGGGTTGACGACACCTTTTCTATTTGAAAAAATAATGTCAATTTTACACTTCTGACATTTAAATATCAAAAATCTGTATTTAGTTGGTCAGTTAATCTTATAATATATTTGATAAGTTGTTTTAGCGTAAAAAAGTTATATAAATAAGATGTTATAATAAACTTATTAAAAAAAAGTTACTTTTTTTTTAAGATGAGAAAAACAATATTAGTGTTTTCTGGTCAAACGGACAGTTTTCACCTAACCGGGTTACCTGATCCTCGTAC
Source organism: Pharnaceum exiguum (assembly GCA_900322385.1). Lineage (NCBI taxonomy): Eukaryota > Viridiplantae > Streptophyta > Magnoliopsida > Caryophyllales > Molluginaceae > Pharnaceum > Pharnaceum exiguum. The sequence goes on from ONZK01004229.1 coordinate 18,312, forward strand.
ACTAGATCACATATAACTATATAAGTATATAACCAATATAGCAAGGTAAATGAAAAAGAGCATATAAAGCTTTATTGAATCATCATTATTATTTAACAAACTTGTTATACATATTTAGAATTTCATGCCAGTGTTGGCTGTATATATGCCCGACTTGCAATCTGCTTATGTGAAGAGTTTAAAATACACCAATGGAGCTTACTTAGCTATGCTTTCTCTCACGTGACTTGGGTTATAGAGTCTACAACAATGCAACAGGTAACATAGTTAACATAGGCAGTGGCCGAGGTAGGATTACCATTGGTTGGGGGCACTTGTTCATATATACAATTAGTTGGTGGGGGGCACGCAGCTATATACTGGTAAAGTTGACTTAGAATGACAGTAACTGTCTAAAGAATTCAAAACTGGTTGGGGCACTTTACCCCATCGGGTACAAAGTAGCTCCGCCACTGAACATAGGTACGCAATGGATGCAAATTTTGGTTCGAGGAGGAATTGTTCCCTTCAGTGTTACTAGCACTATGTATTCTTAAGGGAGTTAGTAGAGATTACATTGTAATGCTCTGGTGATATGGGTAAAACATGCAAACATGTTTTTTTCTTGTTCCTCACTATCACTCTCCTTAGTTTCTAATACTGGTTTCTCAAGTCTACACCAATTAGTCCTTAATCAAAGAAAAATATTCGCTTAAAGAAGTCACATCTAACCGTAAGCGAGGATAAGCCTAGGCACGTATGGCTAAATGAAGGTCCATTTTTCATCTTTAGTTGATTATGGATTATAGCAAAATGACTAGAAGAACTTCCAACACTTCTTATTTATGCTGATCTTGGAAACAATCTCTCTGCTTTCTAAAACAGGGGTAAAGTTGCCTACATCAACCTCGAGCACCTCCATTGAATAAGGATTTACACTCGGTTGTTATTATATTTATGGTCCAAATGACTTAAAAGGAAAACTTCATAGGAAACCCAAGAAAATAAAAAAGTCACAACAAAATTTCATAACAATGAAGCAAAGCATTGAAGACTCAATTCTCAACATAATCAAGTCTCAAAAAAAAAAAAACTCAACATTCACATTTGACATAAAACAAGTGGTGACCATGTGCGGTTCGGTAAAATTACAAAGATCAATTTTCAGAAGTTGCAAAATTAAAATGAGTTTTCACCAAAACGTGCTTACTGATCTCCGAACCTTCATCACATTAACCTAAAATCTGATATATTTTTTCCCCAATTTCAACTTCTGATTCCTTACTCCAATCTCATTAGTTTCACTACTTGACAGGCAGACATAAGTACATAACCCCTCCACCTGACAAGTTCCGAGTTCCAGCCTTTCATTTTTCCTTGTTCCCAAATGAAGAGAAACAAAGCTGATATCTCCACCACTCACACTGACAAGTTGAGCTCACTCCCGGACTCACTCCTGGTCTCCATTCTCTCTCTTCTCTCTGTCAAACAAGCTGCATCAACCTCCGTCTTATCCCACCGCTGGACCCACCTCTGGCCTCGAATCACTCGCCTCAAGATATCTTACGACTGCTTTCCAGAGAAATCATATGTCTCCACTGTTGATCGTATCTTTGAGCAGCTCACCTCCGACAAAATCCACACATTCGATCTCCGATTCCCTTATCTTTATGGCGTTGATACTGAGGTAAACAATTATGAGTCTGCTTTGGTAAAATGGTTTGACCACGTTTTTGCTCACAATGTTGAGGAAATTAAGGTCAGTGGCCTTTATTGCCTTCGTAATAGTCCCTTACCCGCCTCTATTTTTGTCTGCGGCTCACTTGTTGTGCTTGAATTAAAAGGTGATTTCCGGTTTAAGTTACCTGATGATGGGATTATCAGTCTCCCTAATTTGAAAATGCTTCTTTTACACCATCTTCTTGAGTGGGATGGTGAAACTATGTCCAAACTTTTCAAGTCTTGTCCTGTTTTGGAAGTCTTGGATTTAAGCATACACGCTCAAGAACAAGGAAGGCAATATATAATTGATGTCTCATGTCAGAACTTGAGGTCATTGAAAATTGACTTACAGCGTGTACCCATGGGTAGGAATAAATGCAACTACGTAATTGGTGCACCTAAGCTGGAAATGTTTGATGTGGAGGGTATAGTCTCATCATTCCGGTTTGTTGAGAATCCATGTTTGTTAACTAAGGCCAAGATCAAGTTTTCGAAAGTTGGTGGTGAGGGTATTGATTACATCCAAAGAATGTCAGGGTTACTTCAAGGAATTTGTTGGGTTCAGTCGCTTGAGCTCACTAGTGGTCCTCTATGCCCCCTTGCTCATTTGGATGTGAATATTGTGCCGACTTTCCATAATCTATCAACCCTACACATCTACTTGAGCGATCCTAGTGTATGTAAGAATCTGTTTCGCCTTTTCAGTTGTGCTCCCAATCTAGAGGTTCTTATCATTGACAATCTTCCCTATAAGAAAGGAGTCAATTGGGATGTGCCGGATTCTGGTTTATGTTTATCTCGGAAGATTAAGAAGATAAAAATGACTGGTGTTGAAGAGAGCGAGCAAGAGTTAAAGTTTCTGAGGTACATCCTAGGCAATGCAAATGACTTGAAGTCGGCTTTTGTTTGTGTTAATAGCCGTACAATGGGACAACTAAGTAAAGAAGCGCACTTTTGTAAGCAATTGTTCAAATGTCCTAGGAGCTCCAAGGATTGTGTGATTGATTTCCAAGGTAAATATTTGCATGCATCAAGTGCGGACAAACATTCACATGGAAAACTTAAATGCGAGCTTCTGCTCTAAGAATATGGATTTTGCAACCTTTGGTGTCATACCTAGAATGCGATAAATGGGAGTCAATTGCAGGATCATGGTCATTCGAGTTCCTTTTGGTGTTGGCTACTTGGCTGCTGGTCTTGCTGCATCAATTGTATTGTAGTAGCAGATATTTTGATTCAAGTTGCTAATCTTTAGTGTACAACCTAGGGTCAAGCAATCAGGTTACTTCATGATGATGTTGTTCATTAGAGAAGTTTAGGTTATCTCTGTTATCTTCGTGTTAGAGTGCATCCTTTTACTTCTGTAAGAGGAATATATGGCATCCCTGCCTTTGGCCACTTTTTCTTTGTGATGTTTTATGAATCGTTATATAATAGTTAGCTTGTTGATTTGCAGCTGGTTGGGGGTGAAAAAGCTAGTTTAACCAACTATTTACTAAACACAATTTTTGAATTTCATCAGCCGAGCTTTTTTTTTCCTCTACAACAAAAAATTTAAATACTAAGTACTTCAACTATTTAACCACTTTTTAACTTCTTTATTCATTTTCTAATTTTCTTCACTTTGAACTAAGCTACAACAAGTCAACAACTGCTTCCGCAACACTAGTTTTCACCACTTGGAAAATATTTCTTCTCCCACAAAGCTATATTCCTCATTTGCTAGACATGATAAGCCCCACTAATAAATTAGGATATGCAAGTTTCCTCTTTATTTTTCCAGTCATTCTCTTCCGAATCCATCTTGCAATCATAAGCATTTCATTTGTTGTTGTCATTACTCGTGTTTTGTTCTTTCATTCATTTAGACATTTCTTTGCATAGACACATTCAATAAAGAGATGTATCCTTGCTTCAGTATCCATTTCACACAATGGACATAAAAGTCACTCGCATGAAGGCTTTTCCTAGTTTGCAATTATCTAGGGTAGCTAACTAGCAAATTAATGAATGTTCAAGTACATTCAATCCTTTCCGAACCCCCCCCCCCC
>ONZK01004229.1:43715-64212 GCA_900322385.1 Pharnaceum exiguum
ACTATAAGTAGGCTTTAACACTTCATGCATCACCTAATGGAAGCTGAGCATTGGAGCTGGTCGAAATTGGATAGGGTAAGATATACTAAAGGGAGAAATCATGGTAAATGAGCTTGAGAGGTTTTCGTTGAGGTGAAGGGAGTCAGTTCACCGGTTTGAAAGATGTCACTAAATCTTAGAACTTCAGCATCATTTAAAGACCTACTAGGAAGGATTTTGTCTTTGATAAGCAAACTGAGGGACGGAGATAGTGGGGAAGGGAGCATAGTGTTGAGTGTAACAGACATAATGATGATGAGGTCGTTAAGTTTTTTTTTTAGATAAGAAATTTTTTACTAATGAGTTGGAGGACAAGCTGTCCTAATAGCAAATTACAAGTTAGACCAATTCCTTTGCAAAATAGTCAAAGGATAGTCTACAAATGCTCCAGCAACTTTTAGCCCACAAAGAAGCTAAAAAAGTAACACGATCCCACAACAAATCAGGTGTATAGACACAAGCTCCTAATTTTGGGAAGAGACTTGCATTTCGCTCAAGCCAAATGCACCAGAAGACAGCCATGAGTGCATTCTTCCACAACAACTTCTTCTCCTTATCCCTCCCAAAACCCTTAAACTTGACTTGCAAAAATTGTTGTACTGATGAAGGGGAAACCCATTGCTCACCTAGACGCCAAAAAGTGTATCCCATGAGGTTGTTAAGTATATCCCACTGGAACTAGGACTTACACTGTTCAGGTCTTTAAAAAAAGCCCATATCCACTCACACCCCAGAAAAATCAACAGACATATCTAGCTCTGAAAAATATAACATATATCATCAGTCATCTCAATTAATTATCATGTCATCCAAGAAGGAAAAGAAAAAGACATAAACTACTCCGTCTCACTTTTATCTTCCACTTGGCTTTTGCACAAGATTTAGGTGGAGAGTTTGGGTGTGAAAATAGTCCATTATATCATTGGTTTTCATGCCAAATCCCAAATCCCATAGCACATGCCCTCCTGTTTTGTTTATTGTTAAAAGATAGAGAAAAGGGTATAGTGGTAATCTACATGGCCGACCAAGTAGTACTTGGTCTAGTGGTTTCAGCCCTTGTTTCCACACCGGAGACTTGGGTTCGAATCCCACTAGGAGCGTTTAGTGCTCTGGCCTATTAATCCATGGTTTCGCCCGAGATGGGTACCCATGGGTGGGCTCTTTCCTTACCTTTAAAAAAAAAATCTACATGGCTGACTTGTTACCAAATAACGAATAGTGGAAGATAAAAATGGCACACCCCAATAATGAATAGTGGGAGTCTGGGAGATAAAAGTGGCATAGAGCGAGTAACAAATTGACAGAGTAGACACTAAGCAAGCTGTAAATGGTAAACTAACTTTCAGTAATCTCAAAATCAAGTGTATGCAAGATACATCAATAGCATATGTGAAGCAGAAAGTCAAAACTTGATGCTTTGATCGGACCAATTCAAACTACCTGGCTATTGCATGATCAGCATGATATGAAAATTGTCTTCTGTAAGCTCAAAGATCAGGCATGCCCATCCCAGTTTTAGGATCATAAGTTCTCTCCAACACAAGTTCCATAAGAGTATCTTTTGGACCAGCTGCATGGGGACACACAAGTAATAAGTAACGAAAATTTTACGCAAAGCTGTTAATAAAGGTCAAGAGTTTGGTGCTACACTTTATCAATCAAACAAGCTACTGTACTCACTTTTCAAGTGAAAAGAAAACAAGAAAGGGCACAAATCCTAGGAAAGATCTGGCCTTCCTCTTTTCCGTTTTTTGATCTTTCTACTCCTGGCGAAAGTTTTGCGGAAAATTGATTAAGCATGTTTTTTTTAAGAGGTATAACTCCCTTTCCATTGCGAAGGCACTCCTAGATCCTCAAAAGTATAACACGGTAAAGGTAAAGTAGAAATATGTGAAAAATGTCCCTTCCCAAGGAAGCTCACAGTTTCACACTTACAACAACTAGCAACGTAACCTAAGCCCCAAAACCATTTAAGATGAGATAGCGAGGACAATCCACATTTTGGCCCATGCCATAAAGATTAGGTCTTGCGTTGGTTGTTACTTACCTACTACGCAACTCTCTTCCTTTATCGTGAGATTGTGCTCATAGTTGAAGGGGAAGGGAAAACACAGAAAGGTATGAAACAATATAGAAAAAAAAACATGTGCTCCTCAGTCCTCAAAAGCAAACACCTCATTACTTTTTTTTTCTGCTGTCACCTCAGTTTTATTAATGACATGGACCTCAGGGGTAAGGACACAGTGAGATATTATAAACAATCATCACATCAGTCTTCTGACTTATTTTCATCACAAGTTAATCAATTGTGATTACATTTTTGGATAAGGAGTCTTGCTACTGCCAACTGTATAGTGTCTCTTCTAGTTGCACTATTATTTCCCACACAAATTGTATGTACATCCCAACAACAAGAGCTTCATTACACAAAAGCCCCACTATACAAGTAAACACCGAACACAGATCATTACATGGCAATCTTAAGACTTTTAAGAAACTAGAATAATAGTATCAGAATAGAGGGTATAAGATCAGAAGACATACGAGCAATGGGCCTTGGCGTTGCCCTTATCTTCAAAATTTCAGGGCGAGGGATTATGGCTCCTGATGCTCCTATACCTCTTGAAATTCTGACCTTAGTACCATCCTCTTGATAACGGAATCCAACCTTACATGGCTTTCTGCAAAGAGAAAAGTATGACACCTTCATTACTCTATTCAAACCAAGAAATAAGAAAATGACGACACGAAACAAGAAAATGTCGAAAAGAGCATCAGGACAACCTACCCAGTTACTGGATCAAGAACTTGCACATTTGAGACATGTAGTGGAGCTTCAACTGAGAATATCCCTCCTTCATGGCCCTGCCCTTGTTTTATGTGTTTTTTCACCTAGAACGTCACAGCCAATTAGCCAAAGGAGATCACTTTTCAGCATAATATCCACAGGAATAGGAGCATCTGTAAGCTTGTATGCATCTAGTAAACTCATTCAAGTTGCCAAGCTCACATTTCATTCGAGTGGCAGATTAACACTAGTAACTCTCTCCTCTTTAGGAATAAAAAAGTTTAAATGGAGAGAAAGGGCAACTAAAATAAATTTCCTCGGTGGTCAGAATCAACATCATCCTAAATGACAAAATGCAGAGGCACGTATAAACTTGTGAAACAAAGACATCCACATTCGGAGAGGTACTTGAAGAACATCTACACATCCAAACTTTTCGATGCCAATATAGCTAAGATATGTCAGATCAGAACGCTAATACATGAAATTACACACGAGCAGCCTATGTTAACTGGAAATGTGTCCCTATGTCTGACCGGATCGGGGCTGAGATCCTTGACCTTTAAAAAAAACTGAGATCCTATTAAGAAAGAAAACAGTCACGAACGCCTTGTCATCTACAACTGGTAATTGGTTACAAGTTGTAATTTTAGAAAAGTTACTTTTGTGATTGGGATTTGCAAATTTGGAACTCTAATAAATTATGTTTCTGATAATGAATACTGTTTCTTGGTCATATTTATACCTAAGTATCTTACAATCGTGTCCTTGTAGCTTGGAGCCGTGTCCCCAAACCTTTAATTTTTGAAAATTACTGTCGGATACCAGGATCTGGATCCCAGAGTCCGAAACATAGTGAGCAACCATAAGTTCAAGGATGTGTGAATACTCATTCAGAGGCCCCGCAGTCATACGTTTTTTTATACGTGCGAGCTACTTGATCTCCCATAATGCATGACCACATCTGATCTAGCTCCCATAAAGCATCACTGATCATGTCAACTAGATAGAAAGATCACCAGAGGCTAGATATATACACCCTAAAAACAGATAATTCAAACATAAACAAGCAAGTCGACTCCTTTTACAAAGCATTCCACTCACTAAAGACACAGCCAACAACACTACAACACCTCGATAATGACCACAACATCAGGGCAGATCCAGCAAAAAAGAAAAAAAAAATGGAAATTTTGCACCGTCAATATCAACATTGTACAAATGTAACCACACAAAAAAAAAGGTTAGACAGAGGTATAATGGTGGGGGAAGTGAGAACTTGAGAGCAAGCCTGAATATTTCGCAGGCTTTCCTTTTCTTTACTACCTCCCTATGTTTTTTTCTAATCTTCCCTTCTGCCTTATTACGAGACTTCATGCTAACCTCTGTTCTCTAATTTCATTTTCTTCACAAATAATTTTCGAAAAACTCTCTTACTATGCTCTTCATGTTTTCTGCCATACCTTCAAAATGAACCATTCTTGTAAAATATTGGATTCCTCAAAACCATAAAATTGACACAAATGGAAAGTTCTCTCTCTGTCTCCCTCTCCCTCTCACATAAGCCGAAAGAAAAAGTACAATTATCATTGTGTCGCAAGTCGTAACTCACACACCAAACCAAAATCAAAGTAGAATTTGACTCTTCCCGCTATACAACACCATCTTAGCCAACAGATCATTACTGATGGTCCACCATCTTCCTAAATGAAATCTTTTGTAGAGTTAAACCACCTAGAGGAAAGCAACAATTGAACCATATTTATCATGTTGTCAAGCACTCAAACTTGCCTGCACTAGAGGCTTTTCTCATTGATTCACTCACTATCCATCATTTATCATGCGTCCATTTCCGAAGAAAATAAAAGTGCCTGAAAACTCTAACGGATGCTCAATGTTTTAGCTTTTTTATTTGCCTGAAGTAGGGATTATTCCCAGCAGTTTCGCGAATGTTTTATTAAGAAGTCCCAATTCTAAAATTCATCATCACTTTGCAAAGAAATGCGCCTCATATAACGTTGTCCTCCACCATCCTCTCAAAATAACAAACTTGACCACCTCTTAACACTAATTTGAAATCCATAAACAAAGAGTATTATGACTTGATCCAAAAACACTTTTAATTTAACACTCTCCTCCTCGCAAAACAGAAAGTTCAGCTGTTCAGATGGAAGGAAAGAGCAACTGCAACATGATACAAAAACTGACAACTGATGAAACACATAAAAACACAGTACTCAGTACTCACAAGGTTTTTGCCTTCGACTATAACACGATTCTGAGAGCGAACAACACGCTTGATGACTCCTGTCTCACCCTTGTTCTTTCCCCTTATTATCATTACCTACACATTCATTTTACATATATATAAACATAGAAGCATATGGCCATATGGGTATTTTAAAAAACACATTCAGAAAAAGAAAAAGGGTAAAATGGGAGTCTTACATTATCACCTCTGAGAACCTTCCATACCCCTATCAGCTTTTGAGCTGCCTTCCATCCCATCTTCTAAAACACACACTTCTTTCAAATATTAAATTTTAAAAAAAAAAACAATTGGGTTTGTTTGCGGGTTTTGCAGCAGTGTGTTAAGTGGCAGAGCGGTGAAATGAAAAAAAAAAAGTTCGAGTGTCAAGTCCCCCTTGTGAAGCAGTGAACTGTGAACTGAAATGTTCAGAGTTGGGGTATTAGTAAGAACGAAAAGCCCACCCACAAAAAAAAACTAGGAAGTGGGTCATCTAACTACCCAGCCCAGAATTACGGTTCTAAACTTGGAGGCCTCTTTTTTTTGTTTTATGAAACTTCAAATTTGTGGGTTTTCTTTTCATATAGACAAAAAGAAAAAAATGTTGTTTTTGCAAATATAAAATTTTGTGAGAAACTGTCTTATATATAAAACGGATTTATACAATTTTTTGTGTTTTAAAATAATAATAGAACACCTGGGCGACTTCAATTGGTGAGCGATACAGCAAGAATGAAATTTTCTAACCTAATGATCCACCTATTTTTTTCCTTTATTTCTCTCTAAAATATAATAGGATGCTTTGTTAGATGAAGAGAGGTAAGACACATTTATACAACAGAGCCACTCTAGCAATGTCACAGACAACATCCTCCTAATTATTCTTTTGAAATGTTAAGATAATATAAAACCACTATATATGTAGGGCTTTTAATCATATCAGTAGACATGACAATTGGGTGGTCAATCGGATTTCGAATTCAGGCGTTCTAGATTCGGATGTTTCAGGTTTGAAACTTTTAGGTAGTAACGGGTCGGCTCGAGTTTGACCCAACAGGTTTGCACATTTTATTTTGTTTGATGAAAATATAATTTTTTTATTAAAACTGAAACAAGAATTTTCATATATTGATTTATTATATTTTTAATAAATTCAAATTATAAAATATACATTTATAAATATTTTATTCAATAAACGGTTAGTATTGATCGGGTCGAGCCAAACCCAAAATTTATCGAGTTTTTTTTTTTAGTCCAGGTTGCGGTTTTTGTGTTCGTAAATCGTAACCCAAGTTTTTCGGGTCGAGTCTACGTGTGTGAGTGGGGGACTTGGAGGTTGTTTTGCATTTTCACTCCCACTTTGCCACTTGACCGGCAGTTCACTGCCACTTTCCCACTCACCTAATAAAATCTCAAAAGAGTGAAAGACAGAGAAATTCCCAACCACACGTCCACACACATCGTAATTAAGAGCAATCCAAATGAAGAGAAACAACAAAACTGAGATCTGGTATCGCAACAAGGCGAGGAAGTTGGTGTGGAGTGCAAGAAAGAAGAAGAATTTGCATTTGAAACAAAACAAAGACGGAGACGACAAGTTAAGCTCACTACCAGACTCACTCTTAGTGTCCATTCTCTCTCTTCTCACTCTCAGAGAAGCTGCTAGAACCTCAGTCCTATCGCACCGCTGGACCCACCTCTGGACCCAAACCACTCGCCTCACGTTCCCCTACTTGAGCTCCATGCACTCGCAGCTGCAACGAAGATCATTTTACTCCACAGTTGATCATATCTTTGACCAACTCTCCTCCCCTAAAATCCATCGCATATATCTCGAATTCCCATATCGCGGAAAGGATGCAACTAACTTACACCCTTCTGACTCTGCTTTGGAGAAATGGCTTGGCCGCGTTTGTGCTCTCAATGTTGAGGAAATTAAGCTTGGTTGCTGCCGTGCTTGGCCTTCTCAAATTCTCTTACCCACGTGTCTTTATCAATGCCAGTCTCTCGTTGCGCTTGAATTAACTGGTGAGTTTCTGTTTAAGTTACCTGATGATGATGGGATTATTAGTCTCCCTAGTTTGAAAATGCTTCTGTTACTTGAAATTGGAATTTGGGATTGTCAAACTATGTCCACACTGTTCAAGTCTTGCCCCGTTTTAGAAGTCTTGGAATTAAACATGAACAAGTGGAGCACGAAATTGGAACCTAGTATTGATGTCTCTTGTCAGAATTTGAGGTCATTGGCGATAAATGTCGAGGGTGTAGTCTTTGGTTGGAACTACACAATTAATGCACCTAAGCTAGAAATGTTTGATGTGAATGGCATAGTGTTATCATTCAGCTTTGTTGAGAATCCGTGTTTGTTAACCGAGGCCAAGCTCAAGTGGAAGAAATACGAGGATGCCGCCAGTGCTGATATGCTTCGAGATCAAATGTCAGCATTAGTTCAGTCCCTTGAGCTCACTAGCTCTCCTCTATATCTCTTTGTTCATTTGTATGGGAATATCCCGCCTACTTTCCATAATCTATCAGAGCTACGGATATGCTTGGATGACGCTAGTGTGTGTAAGAATCTGCTCTGCTTTCTCAATTGTACTCCCAATTTAGAGGTTCTTTACATTGACAGGCTTGTTCATGAGAAAGGAGTGATCAAGTGGGATGTACCGGATTCCGTTCCTTTATGTTTATCTAAAAAGATCAAGATTATCCAAGCGGATAGACTTGAAGGTAGTAAACAGGACTTGAAGTTTTTGAAGTACATCCTAGGCAATGCAAATGTCTTGCAGTCAGCTATTGTTGGTGTTTCAACAACTCAAGTAGGTAAAGAAGCACGCTTTTGTAGACACTTGTTCAAGTGTCCTAGGAGCTCCAAGGCTTGTGTGATTGATTTCCAAGGTCGATATCTTCATGCATCAAGTACGGACAATCATTCATCCGCGGCTCTTAAATGTGGAAATCAGCTATCATGAAATGGATTTTGCCACTTTTGGTGTCATAACTAGAATGAAATAAACGGAGTCATTGCAGGTCACTCGATTTCCTTTTGGTGTTGATCTTACTGGACCAAGTGTATTGTAGTAGCACATATTTTGATTCAAGCTGTTAATCTTTTGTGTACACCCTGTTCCCTGGATTAGGCAATCAGCTTAACTACTATTGAATTCAGGTACTGCCTTCTGACCATGTGCCCTCTAGGCTCTAGTCATGAATGACCGTTGTTAAGGGTACCGAGTGATATTGTTGAATGGATTTTGTTTTTGATGATTCCTCTCCCTTGAATTTATATTGATTACAATGGTATTTGAACTTACATTTATGACTGTGAATGTGATCAAGTTCGAAGATCAGTAAGCATGTTTATGTGAAACTGAACGTTGGTATTAGATAGAAGCTTTGATAACTAACTCATCAAGGAAACTTCTTTTTTGCAACTTTTCACAATTATGCCTATTTGCACACGACCACTTCTAGTCTTTTTAAGTCAAATGTGAATTGAGTCTCCAATGCTTCAAATATTTGATAAGACCTCTTTAGCACTGTTTTGGTGCCGCTTCAACGTGCAAAAAAGTATTGCCATTGGAAATGTTGGTCGGATGACCTTGTGTGGATCGATTTACAATGCTCAATTGCTCAGTAGTGCTTTCGAGTAACTGCCCAGTGCCTCAGTGGGCGTTAAGAGTTTCATGAAGAGTGAAGATTAATCCTTCTAGAATTTTTTCACCACTGATGTTTTGGAAACAACTCAAAGAATAGCATATAGCTGTTAGCTGCCAGCCTGCCATAAACTGGTAATAGGATTAAGGAAATTAGGATTCTGGTGTCAAAGTGATCTTCCGGATACTGCATGTGTTCTGTTTTAACGCATGACTTTCATACAATATGTGCCTATTATTGACTGTTATTCGGTGAACATAACAAGTATCAGATGTATCATTACTACACCAGATGGAACACAGGGCAGTAGCATCTCTATCCTGACGTAGCTAATTGTGTTATGTTTCCTAGTCCATAGTCCATACGCATATATGTAATTTTCCATCAAGCCACATGGATCATAATAAACAAAATATGTTAAGTAGACAATACTACTGATCATTATTACCAGAAGTCAGAATGTCTATGATGTACGAATAATAATTTGGTAACTTGCTCTCAAAAAAAAAAATGGTAACTTAAAATGAAATTCTTCGCAATTTCCCCTTTGAAATGAACAAGGTATTTGGAGAAACCCAAGGCCCAAAAGAGCAGCATTTTAGCAAATTTGTTTTTTACAAAAAAAAAAACCTATTCATACATATATCGGTATGTAATAGCTCTTCCAAGTTGTAATAAGTTAAGGTAATATTGAAAGAACCACTCAAAAGCATTATAATCGAAATCTTAATGCAAAATTTTTCTCACAAATCCACTCACTTGCAGTACTCAAGAAATCTGTAGGAGTATATACAATAGCTCACCTTTCTAAATGAGAAAATGGTAAAAAGAATGTTATCAGCTGATCATCAGCTATATTCTAAAACATGATAGATGGGGTTTTTTAAGCAACGTAACTAATTCAATCATAATCTTTCACCACACGTTATTCCAAACAATAAAGTACATGAATCAACTCCCATTGTCCAACAATTGCGAGGTTGTGAGTATGATTCCCGGCCACCATTACACTTCACACCTCCATGTACTCCAAAATATGATCAAACAATAATCGAAGTACGGAATTCAAGAAATTAAAGGAAGCCTAGCTTCTCTCTTGAGTAAAGATACTTGTTTATGTTGCGACCATAAACTGTTTCATAACTTGGATAACTTGCTTAGAGACGCTTGAGCAAGGATTATGAGTAAGGAATCCATGGTACTCCCCCTCAACTTCCAAGTAGGTCGCGTCTTTGCCTAGATTCTTCAATCTCGTAGCATAATCCTTTATCCTATCTTTCATTATCTCATTGCTGCCCACAATGACAAGCATCGGATCAAGTACTACATTTTTAAGGTTTGGACTTTTAGGTCCAAATGGGTTTGCAAAGGGATGATCTCTACTCTCTCCGTGTGGCAAGGATAATCTCCAAAACCTATAAAGAATGTTGGAAATGTGAACAAAGTCTCAGAATGCATGAGGAAATTAAAGTAAAGTTTCAATGAGGTGTTTATTACAATTAAGTAGTGAGTCTCCCACTTATATATATGGGAATATCTATTCTGTGCATAACTGCACAGAATAAGATATTAATTACATACTTTGGAAATTGAAACACGTTACTTTTTAGACATAGCAGGAGACTTTTAGCCTTTAATGTTAAATGTATTCAGACTTAATAAGTGTCGAAAACAACCACATTCATTTCCCTGGTCATCTTCCATCAACGTGTTCTCTCCCTCCTCTCTCCACCATTATTACCAAACAAATACACCAAGCCACAATGCCTACAACCATTTTCTGTTGTTCTTCCCGTATTTCGATCCACACTAGTTGCCATACCATCCCAACATCTTCTCTTATCATCATACATCTCAACCTCTCTTTTCATTTTTCCAGATTTTCACCATTTCCCCAAAATTTTCAGATCTAGGCTTTAAAAAAGTAATTCACATTTAACCCAATCTAAGGTTTAGGTTATGAGTTTCCGGCGCCGCCGTTAGGCGGCGACGGGAAGTCATAACCTAAACCCTAAACCCTGAGTTTAATTCTTTTTATTTTTGGGGGTTCACCATTTCCCCTATAGGGTGTCTATTAGATCCGGCGGCGAAGCCGACGGAAGCTTCTATGGTAATGGTGATAGCGGGGAGTGGGATGGCGTCAGTGATGTTGATGTAGGGGTGGTGCTGTTAATGGGTTATATTAAGATGATTGGATGATGTTGTTTAGTCTTGGTAGCTGTAATGGTTGTGATAAGTTTGCCTGCGTAAAATGGTGTAAATGGTGACTGCAAATAGTTGTTGTTAGTGACTGTGAATAGTGGCGTCGATAGTTGTTGTTGGTGAAAATGGTGATTGAGTTTTTTTGGTGATGAATATTTAATATTTTGGACATTCATCAAGGCAATTATGTCATTTACGAGGAAAAAGATAGTTAGTACCCTCTGCATATATGCACAGGGTAGACAACCCGTATATATATTAATGGATTTTAAACCTCACTTATGCATGTTATACTCCGTATGTTATAAATAATTCTCTATTCTCTATCATAATTTTTTCAAGTGTATGCATGCAACAGTTCCATACAAATTAAAGTATACTCATCACTGAGCGAGCATGGTGATATCTCCCTTGAAAATAAGAATAAATATCAAGAATAAGGTAAGAAAATTAAACTAAGCTAATCGGCAATTAATCATTTTTTTATTCAGTCACTAAACTATCGTTTATAATTAGGAGCACACAAAAAAAAAAAAAACGCAAGGGAAAAGATAATAACCAAACGAAGATACGATTGAACGCATTATAACTAACAAGGAAAAATTGCTTGGAATAATTCTTAATTCGACCGATCATCTCAAAATAGTCCATACTTCAAAAATTGCTGATACTAATCCATACTTCAATCATTGTAACTAGGAATGATCTCATGCAATTTTAAAATATGTCAATAAGTAAAATTAAAATTTTGGCTATACATGTATCACCAGAATTGATGTATTTCATTGTCAAAATAAAAATTAATGACTTAAAATAAGGTTTAATTTTTCGAACACTGGTGGTACACTGGTACACCATAATTAGATCGTTTTAGCGTACAAGAGCTCAAGTACAGATTATTGTTCACCACAATTTTCGAAGTATTTATTTTAAAATACTAAAGCAATATAAAAAGTATTCCCAACAATTACGCCAACTAACGATGTATAGAAAATAATGGTATATTTAATCACTCAAATGACAACGATGCTACACCTGCTAATGACTTGATTCATTCGTTTTTGCCTTTTTTGCCATTTTGGTGCGTGCTAATTATCAGGATAAGATAAAAAAAACTGAGACGAAGAACCTGGTGACTGTTAAAAACTTTTTGGGTCGACGAGATCTTCCGATATGATCCAAAAGTGTTTTGTTTTTACGCTGTGTCATGATTGTTCATGCAAACTGTCTTGTTGTATTATTGTATTACCTCAAATAGCATGTTTTAGGTAGACGAATAGATGATTTGACTTTAGGGAGATAAGTTTGAAGAGGAAACTTAATCCATTTTTATCTTAATTGGCCTTTGCCATGTGATGGTCGCGATCCTGAGTGCTGAAGTACTGCTACATGAATATACAGTTGTGCGACTCCTATAATGCAACTACTAGTTCGTTGAACAATGAAGGGGTAATTTTTGTGTACTATTTTATTCACCGTCAAACACCCAAGCTTATCACTTCATCAGTCATCAATATAATAATTTACATGATGACAATCATATGACTATGACGTGCAACTTTCATGAAAATTATTTATCCGGCGTCGTGTTTTTGTTTTTTTACTCATTCAAGCAGAAGACAAATCAGTGCTCATCAGAGTTGCAGCCTGCATCTTTAAAAACATGTCATATCATTATGATGCAGGTATGTCGTTTTCAGAAGCTTTTTGATAAAGATACGGAGTACAACGGACCAATTCAAATAAAGTTCCATATACTGAGAAGGAAAAAAGGAAAAACAAAAGAGAGGCCAATTCAATGCTTTCCACTGCATTTAGATTAACACGTTCATGGCTTATCCTCGAATTGACGTTATTGATAAACACGTTTTTCTGGGGTGTGCAAGATGATTAGATGAGGCAAAGTCCGCTTCATTGACTTCGTATTATATGATGTGATTACGTCCCTAGTGCGTAATCACTTAATTAATTACTTACTTATGTCAATAGTTCTTAATATGAATTACATTTGTCATTAACCATATATTATGGAGTAATCTTTATCATGGATAATCGATTTGACAGCAATTAGTAAGGTGCGATAGCAATTAAAATTGAGTGTTGCAAAAGTAGACTTATCAACTGTAAACCTTTTGCGCGTAAGCCCAGGTGAAGTGAAATCGCCCTTATGTCTAGACGATTAAACTTTTTTTTTGTCCGTCCGGTTCATCGGAGCACATCCTAACTGTGAAATTTAATCTTTAACGGATCGGAACAATACCACTGCGGTTTTTTCTACAGATTTACAAGGAAGCAAAAAGGTCAAGGAAACATTACCTATCAAGGGTCTCTAAATTGAGAATTGGCTCAGGAGGGCCATCAGCTTCTGATATAGTCCTATGAGACCCGCCAAAGAATGGAGCTAAAAGCACGTAACCGCGAATCCGGACCGGTGCAAGTTCTAGTGACCCGGGCCCAAGACGAACCGCCAAATGATGGGCTATATTTCCACCTGAAGAATCCCCTACTATGAAGACTTTGTCAAAGTCAACCCCATCACAATCATCACTACTAAGCAACCTGCATGCAATATTATTTTCTTTTGTTGATCTAGCTTGTGATTGGAGCCATTTAAGAGAACTGAAACCGTCTTCTATTGCTGCTGGAAGCCTGTGCTCTGGTGCCAACCTGTGCCATTAAATCATTTTTTTGTAAAGGAAAATCATATTTTGAGCAAGTGTACAACAAAACTTCAACATAAATTAAAAAAAAAATGCAAAGCATAGCAAAGTTAATTATAGAATAATACAAACGCAAAAAAAGAAGAAGAAAACGGAAAAGCATTTTCCCAAACTTATTAACATTGACTAATTTCTAAATCAAGAATTATTGATATCAATTTGAACTTATTTTCAAAATAATTATATAAATGAACTCGAGCAATCAATTCAATCTAGACATTTTCTTAGACAATGACTTGCCCAACTAATTAAACATAGATGAACATACAATAAGTTTGATGAAGTAGATCAAGAGATAACATGCACTAATTAAATTGGATTATAACGAGTAGTAATTTCAACCAATCAATATACAAATGCAATATGTACTTGATATAAGCATGGAAATGGTGCTAAGGTAGTTAAGCCAATAGTAGGGTCATGAGTCATGACCAACCTGTAGTCAGGTGCAATGACGACTGCTTGAAGCTTGGAGCAAAGTTGAAGGCAACAGTTATGGCAGTTAGGCCACGTACGTGATCCAAGACAAAACCCACCGCCATGTAGATAATACACAATAGGTAACTTTTCCCTAGTGTTTGTAGCTATAGCAGGCTTATAAACACGAAGATGAAGCTGGTGTTCCTCGTCAAAAATGCAATCCTCCCATTCTATAGAGCACTCATCTTCATCAATATTGTTAATATTCCCGAAATCAATATCAAATTGAGAGGCTCTAAAGACTGACCCATCGTCGTATAATCGAAGTACCCCATGACAGTCTTCTACCACTACTCTTCCAAGGGTCCCCATCTATATTTTTACTCTCTTGATAATAAGTGTTGGAAAACAACAAGCTAAGAAAATAGATTAGAAGCCCGGGGTGAGCTTATCTTATTGATTGGGAAAACGTACAACAATATACTAGCTATATAACTTTTCGAAAATATACAATAGGTCGTCTCACCAATATATAACTGTTTAGATTAGTAGATAGGGTGGAAATCGATCGTTTTTGTAGAAGGGTGAAAAGAAAGGATTATGAAAGCCTGGAGAAAGAGGGACAATTTAAAACAACGGGAAAAAAGTTGTTGTGGATTATTTGAAGTGAAGCATTTGTCCCCGATTAAAGCAAGTTAATATATGGTACTTAATTATAGAGAATCTAGGGGCCGGGGTAAAATGGTCTAGGAACGATTGCAGTTAGTGATGAGTATAACATGGGAGCATATAGGATGGATCTTATTGGTATTTTATGATTTGCTTCCAATCAATGGCCCCATATGGTTATTAGAGTGTTATTTAGGAGCATATAAGATGAAGTACGTATGATAAGTACATAAGCGAAGACACCACTATGTTTATGTTGTGGTCTTTGCGTGGTTGTCACAATGCGTACAAGTCAGGGAAAAGAGGGCACTGCAGTCCTTTTATATGCTTATCCAAACTCCCTTGTGGTAGTAAAGATTAATTCGTCATTGATGAACAAATTTTTTCACGATGAATAATCATTGATGATAGCTACACTAAAGCACACAATTCATGAGAATTAGAGAAGAATTTGTGTGAAACCGTTTCATATAATAGACACCCAAATATTGACAAAAAAATGATCAAAGTCAATCAATTTGAGGGACTAGAGTGTAGGATTAGTATAATTAGAGGTTGGTGTTAACCTTGATTTATTTTTCAGTCATACCGCACAAAATGCAGGCAGGCATTGTGGACTACTTATCTTTCTTTTTTTCATTTTTCTTAAAAAAAAAAAATACCCGCCCCTCTTCCCCATCCCTTCTCGAGTCGATACCTTGGACGGACTCCTCTCTCTCCCATCCCCTTTACCTCCCTAACCTCCTATTTGTCACCACAGGTTTTTCAATCCGTCGTAACGAATAATAAAGTCTGTTATCACAGATATTAAAAATTGTCGTCACAGATATTAAAAATTCTTATATCCATCGTGACGGATAATGAGATCTGTCATCACAGATAAAACGATTGGTCCACAATTTATGCCTGCATTTTATATGCTATGACTGCAAAAAAAACAATCAAGGTTAGCACATTCACCGTTAGTATAATAGGATTTATAGCAAATGCATTCTTATACTTTTAAATTAATTTTTTGGTTGATCTACTGATAGATTTATTTGTTACGGTTATGCATATATTTACCTATAAAAAAAAGAACAAAAGTCAAAAATGAGATACGACGACCTTTTGCCATCAAAAAAAAAAAAGAGATACGACTATAATGTTAGTTACTACGATAGTCCTTTTGCATCAAAAGAAATGCAAATATACTTTTTCAAGGTTTTTGAGACACTACTTTTACCAATATATTATAAAAATATAATTTATTTAAATAGACCAAAATTATACTTGCTTAAAAATTCATGGTTCTACACTTGTACTTTTATTTCATGATTCATTTCGTAAATGGGACGTAAATTTATGGTCAGAGTACATAAAAGACTGGCCCAAAAAAACCAATATTGTATCTATTTTGATACAAAGGGGTCAGAGTATGCAAATGTGGGCTACTGGCCCAGTTACTGACCTTAACAACCAAATCAAGTCCGTACTAATAGGTTCTAAGCTTCTAGCTGTATCTTTGTTTAGTTACGAATTTACGATACAAATGGGCAGACGAACACTTCCGAGTTCCGAGGTCCTGGCTCCTTTGATCTGGATTTTGACGGCAAAAACCCAAGTGGGATTCGGCACCCTTTTCTCTGACATAAGCATGTCAATCCCAATATCAGTGTTAAGGTAGATAGGTGAGTAGGTGACCCTCGAGTAATTCAATTGGGTCAGTTCTTAAGGTTGAATCAGGAAGTGGGAATATAACAGTTTCAGGTTGTAGTGAGCCAGTTAGATCATTCAAAGGTGAGGGAATGGGACGTATGAAAGCTGCCCCTGACTAATACTCAAGTCCACAATAGTAATCATCAGAATCATATTCACAGGAATACAAAATGCACTTGATCCAAATAGCAACCAGCTAGGATAGCAATAGCATAGACTGAGGGTAGGATTGGATATGATTATGGCCGAAAAGTTCAAGAATGTAACAATACATCAGCATTTTTTAAATTGGTAATAATGGATGACAAAAACATTATCTTTTTTCAAAGGGAGGTACAAGGCGGTGAGAATCCACTATCATCGTGTGCCATATATCACTTCAACAATTCTCTTTTCTCATGATAATAAATTGAATCATAAGTTGGAGTTTTAACGTAGGTGCTTTAGTAAATATAAGGAAAATAAAAACAACCATTCATAGTCAAAAAAATAAAAAAGGCTATACACTCGCCCTGCTCCGGTCAACATAGAGGAGTTAAATCGCGAGATGTGCAACGCAGTGGTCATGAATCGAACCTAAGACTATGTCCCATAGAGCTTTTCCAACACCTTATGCAATTCGCCCTTTACCACTACGCCATATGCCCCGGGGGCAACAACCATTCATAGTCATTGAAGCAATTCAAAAAGTGGAAATGTATAGGATATGTGTGTGAGTTGAGTATGTAGTTGGAAATTAAATTAGTACGAGAAAATAAATATTCTCAGTTATAAGCTTGACTAGATAGTACATTTGCGTCTTCCCCAATCACCACGCTTTACACACACCATTTCAGCTGAGTGATTTCATTTTTTAACAGCTCGCTAAGTGATTGTCTGGCGCAGTTGATGCAACCCGCTCTAGAAAAGAAATCATGCTCTTGTTAGTCATGTAAGTATGCGCTGAGCTCACTCGCATAAAAACGTTTATCTAAATTAGAGAACAAAAAGCAAAGACAACTATATAACGGAAAGCACGACACAAAACGTCATTTATAGTAACTTAGTAAGGCGCAAAGGCAGACTGCTAATGTTGAGGCTTCAAAATTGTTGACACAGCTCTGCACTTTTACTGTAATGTGTTTCAATATTTTACAGTAACTGTTTATGATGACAAAACCACGAACTTGCAACAAACAAGCGGAAATACATCACCATTACCGCACACACCCAAAGGAGTAACACCGCAACTGCGTGATACATACAGTACAACAGAAATAGCAACCACAAAGTGCTTACAACACGTAAAATATCTCTTACGTGAGCTGTTAATTCAAATTATGCAGCTCTCGAAAATCTGTTGCCCCTTGTCTGAATATGATCATAACAAGTGATTTTGAGACATCCACACGTAACAAACAATCAGAACCAGGGACATGGTGGCAACACTGGCAAGCCTCTTTACCCACAGGGGAGAGAGGAGCTACGCAAGTATGACGTAAGAGGCATCTTCTCAGAAACATACATGAGGAGGTATGAGCTTCCCGGGATTCATGATGTTGTTGGGGTCCAGAGCAGCTTTTATGCTTCGCATGGTTCTAAGATTCTCTATTCCAAGCTCTTGCTCAAGGTACTGAAACAAAAATTAGCAAAATAAAAACATGAGAAAACCATCCATGACCAAAACAAAAAAAAAAAGTTCTTTCATATCAGATTTAGGCAGTTTAATGAAGAGATCACACTCGGATGAAAGAGAGTGCCAATTGTAAAGCCACCATAGAGAAACACAATTTTAATAGATTGCTTCTTCGGCTCAACACCTTGCAAGGTGCAGCTTCTCCCTTTGATTTCTTACTTGTGGTACCACCCGTAAACTGAATAGAAAGCAGTTATCTTTTCTTTCCAGAAAAATGACAACACCAGATATGCATCCAAACTTTTGTTGGCCTCTAGTTCCCCTAACTCATCTCTACAATAAACACACTATTTTATAGCAGCTCAAAACTGCTACAATTGACCTCGAAGCAACCAAGGCAATGTCAACTCTGAGGAAGATGAATTTGGAATAGAGATGGACGTTAATAGGGTACGTTGTTGTTGTTGTTATATAACCTAAAATTCGGCTAGCTTGGGTTTGGCTAACATGAAAATTTAAAATGCAAGCTAACATCCGCATGTGATTGGTCACACCAGCATTAGCTGATCTACATGTTCATGAAGGGAAAAATATTTTCAGTACACAAATTTGGCCATTACCTTCATTTTTCCTGTGCCAACTCCATGTTCTCCGGTACACGTCCCTGCTCAATCACAAGAGAGATGCCAATCATATGATGAAGTTGGTAACTTAGATGTAATAACATTTCCATGTGTACAACAACTGAAAGTGTTTACAAAAAGAAAATTTAATGTTTATGTCTTTAGATGCAAAATAACAGATTAACAGACAAATTTTCTCCTCACAAATTCAATATAAATTCGTGAAAGTTGGCATACATTGAACCAGGTCTGACAAAAAGACTTTCCTGTGTGTAAGTTTCAATAAGACCACACGTATCAAACTAATGTTCACCCTTAACTTACTCAGATAGAAATCATGTCAGTAGCACCAGATAAACTCTAGAATTGTCAGTTTCTATATCTGGAGACTGGGCTCTGCTCAGAAAGAGGCCTCAACCAAATCCAGATGTAACTAAAAAAATCAAATAAGGAAAAAGGTAAGGCCAAAAATTTTTGGGTCTGAATGGTATTAGCCATTGGTGCTCCCCTAGTGGAAAAATAAAGACCACTCCAAGCAAGCAGTCCTAAATAAAAGTACAACTAATCTGAATCTAAACACCTAGAATAACGGAGCATTATCTCGCTGATTTGTTTGCAAACTAAGTTTTCCATTTTGAATTCTACAAAGACCTTGCCAAGGAGCATCAAGTCCGTCGCTAACTGCAATGAGAACCCCAAACATTTCAAGGTCATGCAAGGGGTTGGCAGATGTCAATGATTAACCACCTAGGTAAACAAATAAATCCCTTGAGTGACATAGCTACTGCCCTCAGAAAGCTTGACTGCACAGGTCCAAGAAGCAGTTCATACAGGAGCAGAGGAATCAAGATACCTTCCATTGACAAGGCAGCATAGACCATGAACTGATTCAGTCTCTCAGCTTCTCGTCTGTGCTTTTCATTGCTGGGATCAAACAAAATTATTGCATGGAAGTTACCGTCTCCAGCATGCGCTATAACTGTGCTGTTGAGAGGTAAATAATGGAAGATGTTGGCCATCAGAACCGATCAATCAAGAAGGCATGGCAAGAAGAATGTGATTAAAGGAAACGGAATCACGTTCACCAGAGCGGATGTTGCCCTATGTTAAACATGAAACGTGTTTGCAACCAAAAGGGTAAGCAGTAAAACACCAAATTACCATATTAGAGGAGACGCATCCAGCTCCTTTTTGGACATGGATATTAATTCTGCTAGGCGTGATAATGGGACACAGACATCCTGCAGGAAGAAAAACATTTAACTCAACCACTCAGGCACTCACCACATTAGATCAGCAAATCACATGAACAACAAGTACATCCAAACAGAACGAGCAGTCAGGAAAAGCAGGTACTGATCAGTGGTGGAGCTACCCTTATACCATTGGGGTCAGATGCCCCCATCCAAGTTGGAAATTTGTTATATAATTGTAGTCTTTAGGTAAAAATAACTCTAAATAATGTTATAAATGACCCCATCTAACTATCGAGTGCCCCCATCAAATCTAACTCCTAGCTCCGCCACTGGTACTGATTTGCAAGTTCAGAAAGAAACGCTTTACACTTCCCATCTTTAATCCTCTTTCTGTTCTCACAGAGAATAAAAACTGGACAAAGGAAGTTCCCCAGTCAAACACATGAGCCTGAAAAGTTCGGTGACTTACCGAAATCATTGCTTCAAACTTCGGCTCCATAGCAAAGCAAGCCCATAGTGCTTCCTTCCTCATCTGCCAATTGAAGCAACAAAGTGAAGAAATAGCCATGTATCCACATAAGACACTAGATGACCTCCACATGAAGTGAATGCCCTTGGGGGG
>ONZK01004230.1:5013-18935 GCA_900322385.1 Pharnaceum exiguum
CCTCTTATTTTGCTTCTATGCCTTTATTGTTGACTAAGTACATTTTCTTGGATGATCGACTTCGCAGGCCTAAATCTCTCATGCTCTCTTTTTGCCTAGACGCCCTTTACGGGTTTTCATCTAGCCACTCTTTTTTGTACCTTTATTGTACATCTCTCATGCTCTCTTTTTGCCTAGACGCTCTTTACGGGTAACTTAAATCCCCAAACTCCGAACATGAAAGTTGTAGAGGAGATGTGCAGCTTTACAGAGCAAGTGGAATCAGGTCCATTGAATTCCAGACATGCAAGTTACAGCCTCTGCAAAATGACTCAGCGAAACTGAAAAATCTGCAATTAGCCTCAAGATATGATACAGGTCTAAACTTTGGGTAACGTCTATTCAGCTGCGTCCAGAGGGTGGAAATTATCTCGAGTACGTCCTTAGTGTGAGTGAAAAGTGAACAACCACCTATTGGCGTAAGCTCCTTAGAAGTTCTGCAACGTCTCGTAAGATGGTCGGGTTGACAATAATCCGCATTAACAGTAGCTAAGTTGCTGCAAGTATTGCTATCTGTTGTGGCTGGCTCATGAACAACGGCATTACAGCAACATGCTCTACTCACAGCTCACCCATTCACCATGGATCTGCATATCTACCGGATTTATCAGATTCTCGGAATTTAGGATCTTGCAGACCTCCCAGGTATAAATAAGTCTGGCACCATATATCAGAAATGTATTATCAGTGGATTGTACTGAAGTGGGAAAGCCAAGACAACGGATGGTCGAGACAGCGGTTGGTCAAGTGGTGTACGGTGTTGCCAGACCTCCTTCTATTACTTCTAATCTCAAGAGAAGGTACAAATGTTACATACACTCCGGTGGCAAGTTATAACTATCAGGTTGAGTGAGCGGTGAGCTGGGCATTGTTATCCTGTTCTTTGTTGTGTCTAGGAATACTTGAAAGGAGTATTCGAATGGCATGTCACTCGTCACTTTGCATTTTCAAGATCTACCTGCAAAACATTACCCTTAAGTTTAGATTGATACAAATAGCTTCGGCAATCTCCACTTGATGTCTTAATTCAGAAAAAGCAAGTCAGAAATATTAGTACTACTGCTTGACTAAACAGCAAGGTGAAAAGTGAAACAACAATTTCAAAAGCATAGAAGGCACATTGGATAAAGCACATTGAGGTGGCTAGTTGTATAGCTACAATTCTTTAACTGTTTATGTTGTATGCAGGTGAAACTCATGTTCAGTTCTAACACAGCTTATAACTCAGCTTGCAAATCACACTCTTCCTCCACTATGACTCCAAAAGCGATACAGGGAGCAAAACCAATTAGGTGCAATCAGACTTTCTAAATAGCCCCTGATGCAATGGACCGAAATCTAGGTAAATTTTATTTTCATGTTTTTTTTTTAAATTGCACACCTGTGAGATCACAAGAGAGAAGAAATGGAAAACCGAAATGAAAACAGAATATAAGAATAAAAGAAAACAAAAGGAGCACGGGTTGCCTCCCGCGTAGCGCCGTTCTTTTATGTCTTTGGGCTAGACATAATGTCTAGTGTCAATATCAAACTCCCGCTCCTTGAGCTGCTGTTGTAGCAAGCGCCATTTCTTTAGCAGTTCTTGGCCATGAAGTGTATCCCTGCAAAATGAACATTTTCACACAAGACTGAAAATCATTCACAAGTGTAGTAAACAATTTCTTTAAAAATTCACCTTGATCAAAATAAAGTAGCATAATAATCCATTCATCCTTCTCATTGAAACCATTATACGCACATGGCGATGAAAATTTAAATGATTGAACTGGATACTCAAAATTCTTAAATTCAAAATTTTCAAAATCATTTGATAAAGAAGAGGGACTTTTTACAAAGAGTTCAACTGACGACTCAAGCTCATTAGAACTAATAAGAGAAATATCATCCGAAAAACATTCAATCAAAATAGGTTCTTGAAAATTCGGAATATTTGTAACCTGATCAACTCTAATCTCATCTTCTATCTTAGCCCAGGGGTGAAACCAGGATTTTAAATCTAAGGGGGCCGAGATTGATATTAAAAAAATTACATACATAATAAATTTTAAGACTTGTTCTTTCTAATGTGAATAAATAGTGAAATTGATACCATTTTCATGAAGTGCATCTGGGTTGTTAATGAAAAATATAAAAAGAAAAAGTTTTCAGATAATATTTGAACACAAAAGTAAAACAGCGAGTTAACAAATACGGAGTAACAACCAAAATAAACTCAAAACAAAAGAAGAAGAAAAAATCAGTGCGCCCCACAGTGTTCGAACCCCCGACCAAATAGAACCAGCCTGCCCAAAAGGTAACTCAAACCACTACACCAGAATAGAAATATGCAAAATTGGACCACCAAATAGACATATCCATGTAAACTGGCAGGGGCCTAATTAAAAAATTAAAGCTGAGCCAAGTGGGCCGCAGGGGCCTGGCCTCTGCCAGCCCCCCTACTGGTTTCGCCCCTGATCTTAGGTCCAGTAGTCACCTCCCCTTGTTCCATTAAATCCTCGAAGTCTAGTGAATCATCGTCACATAAATCCCAATTCTCCTCCAAATTAAAATCATTTTCTTTTTCTATAGGTACCTCAAAAAAATCAACAGACTCACAACTAATGTCGTTTAAATCCTTAATAGGTGGTGCATCAGGCATCTCATCAGAGGAAACTTGTGAAGGAGTATGACATATATCACCCCAGATACGATTTTCAAACTTACATATAGGAAAAGCCATGGTCGACTTTAGACAATCTCTTACGGAAGTATTAGCACTCGATGAGGATATCAACTTAAGATGATCTCTTATAGACATAATACTATACATAGATATAGGCATTTGTTCTTCCTCCACTATGTCCTCAAAAGAAAATTGGTCATCATTAGATTTTTCTCTAGAGTTCCCCACATTTGAGTTATTCACCATATAATCAATAGGTAATGAAGGGGTGTTTCCTACTTGTGGAATCAATTCTTTTGTATTTATATCATAATCTTGCACCACTTCCTCAAAAGAAAAATTTTCACGTTCAGGTGGCTTTGGCTTTGTCTTTTCAGCCAGTTCTCTCACTATTTCTTCTAAAGAACGATCATCTTTTTGGTGCTCAGCCCCAGTCTTTCTTACAATTTCTTTCACCAATTCCACTAGAGAAGGATCTACTTGATGTACAGGGGGCTCATTATAGAAAGGTGGACCATATGATTGGCTATATAGGGCTTCCTCATAGAAGGGTGGAGAACTATATTGACTATAATAACTCGGAGGTTCATACACATAATGATTAATAGAATTAAAACCAAAATTATAAGGAGGCGATTGATTGGGGAAAGGGGATGATCCATGACTATAATATTCACTAGACAACCTATTTCGCTCTTTATATTGAAGTCAAGCTGCAATTTCCGATGGCTCCATTTAATAAAAGGAAAAATAAAAATAAAATAAACACTAATAAATTGTAAAATAAAAAACAAGACCTAAGATAAATATATAAAATACATCATGTTTCAAACACCAAATTTTAAGATTGAAAAACCAAATAGATAAGTAAAACAATTTTTTTTTAAAGAGTTTTTTTTTTGTAAAACAAAAAAATTAATTAAAACTTAATACAAATTAGCAAAATTAATCCCCGGCGGCGGCGCCAAATTTGTTAGGCTAGTCGAAGGCACAACAAATTAATAAAAATATAAATCACTTACTAACTCCTAATTTTGCAAATAGGGCAAGCAAAGGTCGTTCCCACAGAGATTAATATGCTAATTTTAAACTAAGTTATAATTAAAAGAAAATAAAAGAAAAAGAATATAACTATCTGACTAGTAGAAAACTTTAAATGGGGGGTTTGAATCAGATTTTAATAATTAATTTAACTATAAACTAAATTGATGAATAGAGGGTTTTTGTTGTAAAAGATATCAAAGGCAATACCCAGCAAGAAACATACAAGTAACTTATTTTATTGGGACTAATCATCGATCGTATAACTAGCTATTGAATATATTGGCTTGCGGAATTCCTCGATAGCAAGCCAAATTCCCCATCTCCCCTTTTATAATAATTAAACCCTATTATAGCATATAAGTTTAACCCTAACCTAATTATATAATTTAACCTCGATAGCAAGCCATTAAATTAAACAATTAGATTGATAAGCTCAGAAAGACTGCACCAAAATTAAGCTCTATTATAACAAGAAAGCTTCAATTATAATAAAACTGAACTCAATCAATTTACTGACGATAAAAGTCGGCCAGAAAGCTGCAACCTAATTCTACTGTTAGCTCGCTACTTAAGCTAATTAATAAAATTAATTAACCTTAGCAATAGAGACATATAAAATTAATCTAGGTGATCAGTCCAAACTAATTAAATACGAAACATAAAATAAAACCGGAATTGATTGAATATTCAACAAAACTAATCATATAAATTAAGCTCAAATCAATATCTCATAACCCCAATAATTATAAGTCACTGCATGCCCTTGCTAGTAACAATCTACTCAAACATAATTGAATTGACAGAAAATAAAGAAAGAGGGTTGAGTT
Source organism: Pharnaceum exiguum (assembly GCA_900322385.1). Classification (NCBI taxonomy): domain Eukaryota; kingdom Viridiplantae; phylum Streptophyta; class Magnoliopsida; order Caryophyllales; family Molluginaceae; genus Pharnaceum; species Pharnaceum exiguum. The sequence continues at coordinate 9,586 of ONZK01004230.1, forward strand.
TAGAAGTTCTCATTGTTCCCAATTGAGCTCTACCCCAATTCGTCTTCCTTGTGCTGCCCTTCGTTTCTGCCAAAGTAACTGCTGCGTTGGTGTGACTGGTCGGTGTGGTACTGGTTTATGGCTGGGGTAAAGGCGAATTGGAGGCTGTGTTGTAATGGGTAACGGCTGGGTAATAACGATGAGGGGTGAGGGTTACGGTGAAAAGGGTGTTGGTGAGATTGGTACGAAGGGTTAATGATAGGTTCTGGTGTTTTGGTGGTTGGCGGGTATGATGATGAAGATTGAGTTATGGGGTATTGGTTGAAGATGATGTGGCTGATTGGTAGTTTGAAGACAAAGGTGGGACTATGTACAGGGGCTGCTATTTACGAAGGGGTCTTGATCTCTTTATATATGGTTCTTGGGTCTTGATTTATTTCTCACTGTTTTCTTAGAAACCGAAGTGCACTTCGTCCCATATTATAATCCTAATAAGCTTGGGAAAGTCTTGAAGAAAGGTTTGTTATCAGTGTAGAACTCGTACCATAGAGAGCCCAAGAAACGTAGCTCAAATCATTTCGTACACTTATTACAGGAAACAGCTGCGTCTTACTGACTTTGTCTGCAAATTCGGACATGTACATGACCTTATCTTTTCAAACTCACAACATGAAAGTTGTAGATCTTGCTCTTAGCTTTCCAGAACGTCTTGGATCATCGCCGTCCGAGCACAAACGTAGGAGATACAGCCTCAGCAATATCAGTAGACGACCAGTTTTGCAATTTAAGCTCGAAATTGAACCGAACTTCTCCGAATGTACCTAAAATATAAATGTAACTTAATAAGGCCATTTAGGGATATATTTTCGTCAAAAAAAACGGATAATAATTAATAAAAGATGTATAATTAAGTACTTATCACCTGGGCCCCATCGCTACTAGGAGATCAGTAATCACCGTTCGATCTAGGTAAACCCGATTGTCCACCCGCTAGGTACGTTTGAATGCTGATGCTAGCTTAGAGTCGCCACCAATTTTATTTAAGTATAATTACTATTAGGAAAACAATTGGAAAACCTTTTTATATTAGTTGCTTTATTATAGCTGTAGTGATATTTGTACGAAATGTGAATGAAATGCCTATTACTTTCCATTTAGTTACCGAAGGGACTATACCGAAGGGACAATACCGAAAGGGACAGTGGCAAGCAAGGTTTTAACCAGAAAACTGTAGTGGTTCGGGGGCAAAATTTGTACCTCTACTAGACAATCAATACGATTATATGAGCTTTAACCATACATATTGATTAAACAACCTAATAACAAATATTATCTAATTATGTCATCTTAAATCACATGCAATTTAATATTAGGCGAAGTATAAACATGCAACAATATTCCACTATTAGCACATTGGGTTAATTTACATGTTAATGATCACTTTGAACATTTATAGGCTACATTGCATGATATAGGTGATAATTGACAAAAGGGGGTTAGTGCCTTCAGTACCTGAATTGGGGTCTATAGTAAGACTATCCAATGAACTATTTGCATGCAAAACAAGAGAAACAGGACGAGATTTGCCTAATGACTCCACAAATATGACAATAATGCAAGTATGAATGCTAAAGTATGTAAGGTTGGGGGATATTAGGTGCAAAGTAACCAAGGTTTAGAGGGGTAGGTTGTATGCTAAGCTAGGTTTAGAGAGAGAAGAATGAAATCATCAAGTTCGGCGTGAAGAATATACGAATGGAGGGGGGTATTTATAGTGTAGGTTTGCTTGGGGAAAAAGACAGAATCGGGATCGAATAAAAATCTGAGCCAGAAACGTGCACCAGGCGCACGTTTCGTGCGGCCCACGCACGCCACATGGCGTGCGCCAGGCGCACGTTCCGTGCGAGACCAGGAGTTTTCCTAGTCCGTCTGTTTTGGATATACGCGTTTTTGTCTTTTATCCGATAGATTTTCAGTGTTTCGGCTGTTTTGAACTCGTTTAGGATAGATTTTAGGTTAATTCTTCGCCAAGAAACTAGTTAATTAAATAAGTAATTAATCAGCTAATTTTTATGTGGGCCAGGCTGATTTTATGTGGATTGGGCTGACTTTATTGGAGTGGGTTTGACTAATTAAATGACTATAACCATAAATGGGCTAAAACCAATCAATTTAAGGCCGAATATAGAAGTATATATATGGAAATGATCAGGAAGACGAGGGGAAGGTGATAGACACGACTACTAATCCCGTTTCTCAAGCTTTCAAACAATTGTCATTTAAAATAGTCTTAAAATAGATACTAAATGCAAGTTAGATTTACATCTTAAGGCGTGGCGAATACCCGATAGAATGACCGTACTTACACTTAGCAAGTCAAGTCTTAGTGCATTAGGCAAATAGGCAAACCCTTACGTGTCTATTACATGCATCTCCCTAGCAAACCTAGGATACTGCCTTTAAGTGTCATACAGGTACTTGCTAATCACACACCACTTGGGGTTCCTTCCGCCTCCCATCACCACCAATCCTATTACGCCAACATGGTAAGTTAAGGTATGCATTTCAACTCCTTACATCTTTATCTCGACCTAGGTCTAGGATGCCTTCTAAAATCCTCATTTCAAAAGCACTTCACCCTTAAATGTCTCCTTAGGTCTAAGACGCCCTCTTAAATGTCTAATTAGGTTAAAGACGACCTCTTAAAAGTCTCATTAGGTTTGACACCCTCTTAAAACGTCACATCAACCAACACAAAGTATGTCTAGGTCTAAAGACGCCCTCTTAAATGTCTTATTAGGTTAAAGACGATCTCTTAAAAGTCTCACTATGTTTGACACCCTCTTAAAACGTCCTTACACCACCTAATCAAACATAATCAAGCAACCTTACACCCAAATCTTGCATCAAACCCGTATTTTGTAGAGTTATTAGTAGAGCCTCGTTACGTTTCTCTTGTTTTGCATAGAACTAGTTCATTCGATAGTCTTACTATAGACCCGATGGTACTGAAGGCACCATCCCTTTTCAATTCATTTTTGTCAATTATCATGTTATTTGCAATGTAGACTTTATATGGAATACGGTTTGCATGTTTACACTTTGCCTAAAATCAAATATTTGCATAAGACATCACGTAAAATAGATAAAGCTTGCGTTAGGTTGTTCAATCAATTTAAGTGTTTTAAAGTGCGCACATAACGATTGTTTTGGACTAGTAGAGGTAAAATTTCACCCCCGAACCCTACAATTCTGGTTTCATAAAACCTTACATTGCCAAAGTCCCTAAGGTTGTCCCTCTCAATAAATTGGCAAGCAAGTGGTTTTCATTAGCATTAGTAAACGAAAGGTTTTCCAATTGTTTTCCTAAATAAAAATAGTTGGTGGCGACCCTGTTTAGTATCAGCATTCAAATCACCCCGCTGGTAGACGCTTGTGACTTTTCATGCCCCCTATATATACACTGACCAAGATACTTCATTAAACGTGCTTGAATCCTCAGAAGCTACGATCGAGGCAAAACAACAGACTCTTGAGAGCAACTTAGAGATATACTCTGTGATTCAAAACACTTCAGAGAAACAGAATGAGAAGGATGACTCAGAAAGCTATAACCTCGCTGACATTAACCTATGTGTAAGATTATCCAAGGAGAGGAGTTATAGCTCATACATCTTGGTGGAGAGGAATGCACAGATTCTTTCTTCTTCTGATCAGAAGAGCATTCCATTAATTTACACGTTGGGTGAGTTCTCCTACACTCCCTTACTATTTCCTTTGGCTGATGGTGTAAAGCATGGCGAGACCACTTACAACACAATCACAATATGGCCACGCTCGTTGGCTTTATTTGAGTGCGTATTAGTTGCAGTCCATGTGAGGCTATGGAAGATAGCCTGGGTTTTGCATTGTTCCGTGGACAATCTGTTAATGTGTTTGTGGCTTGTTAAAGGAGATCACAACTTCTTTGTCGACTACTTTCTCTGGCTTCGATTTTCCAGTACAAGTAGACTGGCTCTTTTGCTGGATACATACTTAGATGGAGGAACAAGACCTCAGCTTCTTTACTGATGATCTCTTTTCACTGATTGTGGTTTACATCTTTGGTCGATCGTGGCTGTCCTGGTTGGATACAAAGAAGATAGTTGATGCTCTCCATGTGATTCGCATAGGTGGTAATACTTGTGCCTATGAGGCAGGCCCTCAAGTATGGAAACAATATTCTGCATCCATAGTCATAGGAGAGGGAACAAATGTGTGCAAACATGACACATGTCTGCCACAACTCGAAGCTGGAACGCACAAGTCTGGTTCCAATGAGACCAGCATACCTCAATCTATGATTCATCTCAGTCCAAGTGTAGTGGTAGAGTCATCAAGAGAAGTGCCTGAAATTCAAGGAGAGGAGGATGATGCAGGAGCATATACGAGGTCTTTGCCAGCCAAGCCAACACTCTCTACGTTCCTGCAACACTACTCCAAGGACCTCTCCTTGCACAACAGTATGGCCTTATTCAATCAGCAACGTCGACTACCAATCAGCAATAATCGTACATGCCACCCAGTCCATTACTCTCACGACTCAGCCAGTGTTGGATGCCGTCTTGCAAGCCATCACGTAACACTCCACCAGCCCCTTGAAGGAGTGCTCATTCACCTCATCCAGTTGTTCTCCTACAAGCCTCCATGAGGAGCACAAGTCCCTATCAGCCAATAATGAGTTGTTCAGCCTACCTAGAAGCTCATAGGGTAGTTTAATCTGTACCGTTGCTTTTAGCCTAGTCACCAATGAGACGTAATCTAGGGTAGTCAAGCTCTCATGCTGTAAACCTAGCACTTCTCCCTATAAATAGCTCTACTCATGTATCATTCAGCAGACAATGATTTTAGACAAAAAAATGAAATACAAACGTGAGTTTAAGGTTGAGAGCTTTGTGAGTATTCTCTGAGAGAGAACAAAGGAAATCCTGGTTAATTAATTTGAGGATTAATTAACAAGGTTATACTGAACATTAGGCTTGGTGGATTTATCCTTTAGAGCTTACTAGTCAGTATAAAACTATTTATTCTTTGAAAGATTAAGTTCTTACTTAATCTTGCCTAGAGTAAAATATCCATTGTTATTTTTTTAGTCTGACTATTTATTTGTTCAGTCATTTATAGCTTTCATTAACAGAAAATCCACAAAAGAGAGGTTCTTTTTTCATTCTTTATCTCAGTTATCATTATTCAGAAAATCGACAAAAAGAGTGTTCTTGAGGGTCATTTTCTGAGTCGAATTTGGCAGGAAAAACATATTAACAATTTTAGAAACTGTTTTCAGAGTTTTATATTTTTGTTGCTAGTTTTTAGTGATTATTCTTTTGGTTAATTCTTATAAATCAATTAAAGATGTTAACATAAGAATTAGCATATGAAAATATGCATCATTAAAATCCTCTTAGGGGTTAGAGATGAGTTAGTCTCAAAAGTGGGATCTAAGGTTCAAGCAAAACAAGTTTTACTTGAATGGAACTCTGGTGATAAATTTCAAGTGGAAAAAGCCTATGAGTTTTTCACAGTAAGATGCAGTAATTGTATATGGCATAAATCATTGTGGGATTCTTCCAATTATACGCGTCACTCAATTACTTCACTCATGGCTTTGAGAAACGTCTTATTTAATCAAGATAACCAGTTTAGAGGTGTTTCATTGGCTGGCATTTGCTATCTCTGTCATAAGGCTTCTAAAACTGCAACTCATTTGTGATTTTCTTGCCCTTACTCGAGGTCAGCCTAGACTTATATTCAATAGTGGATAGGTGAGAACAAACTGTGCTTACGCTCAAACAAGAGTTCACATGGATGTTTCAAAACAATAAAGGTAGGCATTGGAAGAAAAAACTAAGACGCATAGCACTTACAACTACTATATATTCTGTATGGTCTTCTCGTAATGCATGTGTTTTTAGTGAATCGCACTCTGCTCCCTCAGTAGATTTATAAAGCTACAATTCTTATTTTGTATTCCACCTTTCCACCATTTGTACTTTTGGTGCAATTATTCTTATTACTTATTTAAATTAGCCAAATTTGACTAAGAATATATCAAAATTAGTAAATAATATTATGTTGGATTTGTTTAGTTTGACATGGACTAAATTTGGGTTTGGTGAATCAACTTCGATATTGGGCAAAGTTAGGTATGGTTCTAATCCCTAAGGAAATAATCTCAAATATACAACCTACCAATTTGAGTCATAAATTGAATTATTGATTTCATTTCTATCAGAGTAGGCTATATGATGAATAAGTTTTGACATAATTTTTCACCTAATTTGAAATTACATTGACTTTTGTATTTCGAGTTTGTAAATAAATCTTGATTAACAATAAATTATAAATGACCAACCAACAAATGAGTGTAATTTGAGAAGGATTTCATTATTACAAGTTTTTTTCCTAATCTTAAAGTATATGATAATGGCATTAAATATTTCCATACATTTACCTTTTATCTTTTGAAAAAACAATTAAATTAGGCCTTAAATGAGTTGCTACCTACTAAAACAATGCATTAAATACGTTCAATTTTTTTTCCCAAATACTTTAAAGTGAGATTATATTTATATTTCCACGAATAATCATGTTATATGACAATCTAGATTCTTTTGGTTTTAGTATTGGGCAAAATCAACTATTATATTAAAAAAACAAATGTAATGAATTAGAGTTACAATTTTTCATGTTTCCTGGGTCAATAATGGGAGATGGGAAAAGAAAATATAGGAATGAAAATATAGGCGAGAATCGTCATGAATCGTCTTGCACACCTATTATCGATGCTCCTCACGACCTACGCACACTGAAGTTTGACCAGTGTTAGACTGCCACGCCGGATAATCTTGCAAAGCCCATCTAGCAATCTAAGTATATTGAAGGCGGGATAGCTAGAATTGACTTTAATCACCAGCTTGTTATCACTAATGTACTTTATTTATTGGCTAAATTGTTGTCAATAATCCCTACTTGTGCCGATTATCCCAAAATAATCTCTACTTTGAATATTATTGGGAATAATCCCTACTTTGACACTTGTGTCGTGGAATAGTTTAATGAAATTTTAAAGTAACATAAAATGTTATTTTTAAACTTTGGTTGCATATATATCAATTAGAATTGGTGTATTCTCGAATCAAAACAAATATAAATGGCTTCATGTGAGTTTAATTTATTTAAAAAACTTGTTATAAACATGAATTAGACTGTTACGAAACACAAGTTCTCAAGTATGAATTATTCCCATCAATTTTCAAAGTAGGGATTAATATGGGATAATCGGCCCAAGTAGGGATTATTACCAGCAATTGTGCATTTATTTTCTGATTTTTGTGACAAGATATTTGATTACTCTAACAACCGTATATGTAAATTTCATTTTGGTAGTCAACATAAGTAGATTATTAGTTATTTTTATTACATTAGACTATGATAGAAAAACTAGATCATAACACATCTAAATATTAATATCGGTGTGCCATAATGAATGTAAAGTTTGAGGTGATTTGTTAATTACATTGGAATATTTGATATACCATGTTTCGATATTATTATGTGTGCATTCAAAAAAAATCATNTATATATATATATATAGAAACATGCAACTCCAATTCAATCCTACCATTTTATTTTATTTTAATTAGAATGCAATCCTATCCATTCAAAGGTAAACTATACTAATAAATCCTCCAATTTGTTGCAAAATAAACTCAAATTTGTCATATTGCTTGCATTTAATAAATCCACTTAAAAGGCAATCTCTATGGATAACACATGCTATTAACTCAAAAACAAAAAAGAGAGACCTTATATATTCCAAGAAGGCAAGAAACACTACATGTTGTTTATGTTTAAGATTGATTCAATTCAAAGAGGGAGTTGAGAAAAATTAGAGAAGGAGAAGGTCTTTGGTCTACTCTTTAGGTTGTCAGCCTGTCATCCTCCCCGCCCTCCCCCAGGCAAGGCAAACCATATACCATACCACTGCTTGCGTGGATTTTTATTTCATTTCATTCCATTCCCTCAAAGCAGTTTTTTTGTCTTTACATTTTCTTCCAACTTCTCTCCCTCTCTCTCTCCTTTATCTCTCTCTCTATCCTCTTTGTCCAAAGGGAGAGAAAAACATAAAAACAAAACAAAAAGACAAAACCAGAAAACATCAAACGGCTATTATTGACGGTTGCAGCAAAACCATTACAAAACTACCCAACAATAAAATTAAAAATAAAAAGAAACTAAACCCAAAAAATACATAAACCGAAAAACACAATCCAAAGGTCGGTATCTTTTCTGCTGCCCATTCATTTCACCACTTTAATTAATTAATTTTAAGAGAGTTCAGGCACAAGAAAAACAGAGGAGAGGAAAACGAAAAGAGAAACAAAGATTGGCATTGTGAAAGATAAGAAAAAACAAAATTGGGTTGGTGTTTGAAATTTGGTTATGGCTGATGGGTACTGTAGTTCCAAGAAAACTGATGCTATTTGTAATGATATTTGTGGCCAGGTATTATTTCTTTCTTTCTTTATTTGAATATATTATCTGCTTGCTTGTTCATTTGAAGTTTCAATCTTTTTTATTTATTTAGTTTGTTTGGCTTTGTTGGTTTCTTCATTGTTGGGTGTTGGTTGAATTTGAATTCCAAGGGATAATTTTAATTTTTTAAAATATAAATTTTGCATGTTTTGTTTAGTGGTTAGTTTCATCTTGTGATTGTTCTTTCATTCTTTGTATTGAAAGTTTAAAACTAAAGAGTAGATTTTTATTGGTTTTTTGATTTTTTTTTTTATATTTGTAGTGAATTGTAATTGTATGGTTTGAATGGCTGGTATTTGCTTAGTTGGGTATATGTGAAAATGATAGTAGCCTTTTGTGGATGGATATCAGCACAGCAGCATATCCAATTTGATGATATCCTACCTCTCTTTAATTTTGCTACATTTATGGTGGCCACGATTTTTGTGGCTTCTTTCGATTTTCCTATTTTCATGGTCTTATATATTTTTTTTATTATGTTATGTTATTCTAAGTACATTATGGATATGGTCATATACTCATATGGCCTGTTCTCCCTGTTCCTAACTTCTTCTTTTTTGTTTGGTTTGTACTTAAATTTGCTTGGGACCTTTTTGTATGTTTCTTTCTTGGAAATAGTATATTCTCAATGTGCTTGGTGGTTGTCTATGTGATTGTGCAAGTTTGTACTTTTTCATATTTTTGTAGGGTGACTGCTGTAGGGTTGAATGAGTTATTAGCTGTTTCTTTGACATGTATTGAAATTGAAAAATGAAGAAAAAAGAGGACTAACGAGATTTCCTTCTGTTTTTTTTTTT
>ONZK01004230.1:41079-51899 GCA_900322385.1 Pharnaceum exiguum
GTAGTTCGGTGCTGAGTATAGTCAGGATGTTCTGAGCACGTCGCAGTCCTCAGGACAGCAATACAATATATTGAGAGTATGTAGAGAGAGAATGGGAATGTAAAGCTATATGGGCTGTATGCTGAGTGGCTTGAGTTGTCTTTGCTTTGCTGCTGGAGCTCTTCTTATATAGTGTCTTCTCCCACTTCGTGGTGGTATCTTTCTCTCTTTATTGCAGTCTTCAATACTGTCTTCAATGCTGTCTTCATTGTAGGATTTATTGCGGTCTTCACCTCTGTTTATTCTCTTGTAACGGCTCATTTCTATGCTCTTCCTTATAACTCCCCTTCATTAGTAGGCATTTAATCCAATATTAATCAAGTATTAATCATATGTATGCGCGTCCCTTTAATCATGCCTTGACTCAACTTATTCTGCCGTTACGGCAGTTCTGAGCATTGCTCGTCGTCCTGAGCATTTCTTGTCGTCTTGAACATTGTCTGCTTGGCTGAAAATCTGGTAATAACAATTGTCCCCCAGCTTTAATATGTTATTCTAATACAATGTATGAAGAACTGGAGAGTCAAGTCTAGTGAATAGTCATGGGCAATTGAGGGGTCATGTACATTCACTTTATTACTTTCATAACACTCCCCCTTGGATGTACATCACTAAATAACGTGCCTCATTAAAGACCTTCCTTGGACGATAAATCAATGAAGGAAAAGAGTACACCCCATTCATTAGATACGCTTGGGGAATGCTGCCTCATTAAAAACCTTGCATGGAAAACCCAGTGGGACAAAATCATGACCAAGGGAAAAAGAGTACAGCGCGTATCAAACTCCCCCTCAAAATAATAACCTTGAATACATCTTTGAGTTGGATAAATTCAATCTGCAATTGATCTTCACATATAGTGTCATCTATGGGTCATTCTGGAAACAGTCTCCCGATTTTCAAATCGGGGTAAGGCTGCGTACATCAGGCTCCCTCAGTACCCCATTTGAGATGGGATTCACTGGGATTGTTGTTGTTGTATATAGTGTCATCTCATTCGAACTTCGCTAGGAAAACCTCATTGGGAAAAACCTAGCCATTTGTTATTAATACTCCCCCTGAAATTGACATCACTTCATCATGCTCACATAAATAACATCACAAAGTCTCATATATCCTCATAATTGCCTCGTTAAAAACCTTGCTAGGAAAACTCTTCCGGAGAAAAACCTAGACGAAGGAAAAAAGAGTGCAGCACTTTGCTTCAAAACCTTTGTCAGATGTAAACCTCTGCTGGAGGTAATTGCTCTCAAAACTTTTCATAAAAAAAATATACTCAGTTGACAACACTAGTCAAATTTATATTCCTTTTCTTCAAATGAGGACATTCAATTATTTGTAACACAGGGTATGGGAGAATGAAATATAAATCTCATGGTGCTTCAGGGCCATTTAACACTGATCAATGATCTAATTTGAATTCAAACTTCAGGTTTGACCACACGATAATCAAAAGTAGTGTATTACACTCATCAGATACATGCTTACATGGCATTTTCATCTTGCATATAAGATTCTGTGATATTGAATCACATGGTACTTTTGGACCACTGAAATTTTCATTTATCGATCAATCACTTGTAATAGTTTCACTGCTTTATGCTCATAACTTCAAGTTGAGCTAATTGCAATCAAGAGTGGTGTATATTACTCATTAGCTTATATTACCACTCCATATTAATTCATTTCAATAAAAATTTATGCATAGACATCTCACTTGTCTATGATCTATGAATTTTCAATGTTATAGAGGTTCATACTTATTATTAAGTTCTGCAGGAACTCTTTGATGATCTTATGTATAACGATTAATTTTATCAACATATGTAACGGTAACACCTATATGCATGCATGCAATATGAATATATGATAAATAACTCTAATGATATGATGGTATGCAAGATATATAACAGAAATAAAAATGCATGATATATGACCTAATTTCTTAAGCGCGCGCTATCTAATATAGTGTGTGTACCGTTTGAACTTCTAGTTCATAAAAGAAGGACTTCAAGTCCATGGGCCCGTTTTCAGTCTATCATTACTTGCTTTTTGTTTCTCGGTCGACCTTTAGATGGACTTCCATATATGTCATATGTGATCCCCTTTATATTGTCCATCATAATTCGCATATGCTCATCGGTTCCATTATATCAATTTACTTTTGCATTTATCAAATTTCCATGCCGGCGGTTTCTTGATATCTGAATATTTCTCATGTGGTACCTTATCCTTCAACATAGGCCATCTATTTTTAATTCAGATATCTATGCCTCTTTAAGGGCACTTACTTATCAATTTACATATATCTTTTGGATTACCAACTGCCTTACTTGCCATATCATTTCATTCATCAATTTTCTATTCATACTTTTGGAACCGGTATCAACAATATATTGCTAGCAATTCATTTCATTATTCATATATAATCCTATTTCATACTTGGCAAGCAATAGGAACTTCACACTTATCCTCATATTATATATAGGTGTGGGAATGAAGCTGGTATCCTCTTCCGGGGACAAAATCTTAAATCAATTCCTTGAACCTCTTTTAACAATAAACCTTTAGATCATCATCTCCTTTGAACTTCTTGTTCATTCTCATAATTTACTTGGGGATCAAACATTTTTAAACTTTTTCCAGCTTCAACCTATTCTCCTCCCCCTAAGCTGGGAAAAACTAAAATTTATAGGGGCTTTCTCAAAAATAATACCCAGCTTTAATATGTTATTCTAATCATTTTCTTACAAATTGCTAAGGAGTTTACAAAACATCAAATCTCTTCTGGAGACCAATACTTCTTTGGAGGAGTTCAAATTCAAGCAGTTGGCTTTTTTTTTCTAATACAATGTATGAAGAACTGAAACTCAAAACTGAACCATAACTGCTGGACAAGATGCGAAGGGACATTTTCACTTGTCAACTGCTCGTAATCATCGCTCCACCATGTGTCGTACTGTACCATGTCCCTTGGTTTTGTTGCAGACTTGACCGGCTAGATCTTGGTCTCCCATGCCGAGAACCGTAGACGTATTAACGCTTTTCCTCGCCATTAGTGAAGAGAAAAGAAAGTGTTCTTGGCGCTTTGATGAGACCAAGCCTCTTGCTGCATGAGTACTTACCCTTGTTGAAGACGGCGTAGCTACTACTTCAGAAATGTCTAGTGATCAGAAACTTTGTACAATCTTGCTCTGTTCGTTTGTCATGTTTGATCGTCGTTTGTTTGTCGTTCTCAACTCTGTTGTCGTATTGACAATATCAATGAGTACTCTAACCGTGTTGAACACATTCAGCTTCGATCTTCCTGTTCAGGGGCAAAAACAGCCCATCATTTCTGAGGTCGTTGTTAGCAGCATGTCTCCCTCCTAAACGTAGTGCAGTTTCTGCCCCTTCCATTAGGCGAATAATCATTCTCGGGCTGAGGACAAAATGGAGCTGGACATTATGGGGGCGTTGTGTTCTGAGATCTCCAACATGCTTGACTGTTAATTCAGTTCTGTCAACTCCTACTACTCCCAACGTGATCTGTCTTGTACTTTGAACGACAGCGTTGCTCAGCTCTGCAGGGTAACATCTTGTCTTTACTCTTTACCTGTTTACTTACCAAGCCGTAAGACTTTCCAACTAATCTGATCATGCTATATCCTTTACGGTCTTCAAGCGGTCTTGGTTCTTAAGGAGAAGACCAAGTCATTGGAGGTAGACTTGGTCGATGTAGAGGAGGCTATGGAGAAGGCTAAGACGAAACTCAAGGCGTCAAAGACCAAGGTTGAGAAGGAGAAGGCTGGTTTGCATAAGGAAATGGTGGCTATGGCCGTAAAGCTGAAGGAGGATGTAGTAGTGTAGGATGGTCTGATCAAAGGCGCTTAGATGCTTGGCTGGCAAGGGCGGTTATGAGGACGTCTCTGACCAGGCTAAAGGGAGCCACAAATCTGAAGGAGCTAGCAGTACTACCAATGATGGTGCTGATGGCGATGTTGCTGCTGAGGAGGATCAGGCTTTACAGGATGCTGTTGAGCTGATCAGGCTTTCCAGGACGCTGTTGAGCTGACTCCTACTAAGCTCTTAGTTTATTTCCTTCGTTAGTCACTTGGTTACGACAGTATGTTGCCTTTAAAAAATTGTGTTTTGTTAGTAACTTTTGCTCTACCCACAGGGTAGAGAGTATGTTAAGCAACTCTGATTTCATTCTGCCCATGGGGCAGAAAGTATCAAAGTCCCACTACGCTTAACTTCGTTTGTAGTTCTGAGGACGTCTCCTCACCCATCGTACGTTCGTTTGAGCGCGCATTGGGTGGACGGTGATATTCTCCAACCCCTAGCGTAGTTCAATGCCTCAAACGTATGTTCTTGCGTGTGTATTAGTATAATCAAAATATAAAGAAGTATAAATTGACTTAGTATAGAACGTTCCTGTGTGATTCCGAATACAACCAAAACATACTTGACGTCTTGAGAACTATTGCCGTCCTGAGAACGGTGTGGTTCTGAATATACCTAACACTTCCTTGATGTCCTGAGAATCGTGCGGTTCTGAATTTTGTCAAAAACTGTACTGATGTCCTGTAGGGCAAGAAAGTTTGAAAAACTTAAAAGAATAAAATCTCATGACGTACTGAAGTAGTATAGCTATCTTGTCCCCCTGTCTTGTAGTCAAATGTACATTGATAGTTTGTACTGCAAGACATAAACATTGTGAGGGCGGCCGTTGGACTTCTCACAAACGACCCTCAAAGTCTCAAGTTAGTAATGGTTTTGGAAGAATAATAGATAAGTGAGGAAAAAAATTCAGAAGTGTTAAGTTACAAACCTGAGGTTTTTTGTATGGAATCGTGCTCAGAATTGTAATGAAATGACTTACATGTGATAAAACTTCAGGTTGATGGCGTTCCAACTTCTCGGAATTTGTTTCCCTTCTAAAGTAAGTAATTTATATGCTCACTGTGCTCTCATCAAATAAGTAAGGTCCTTTCAATTCTGGGTCTAGTTTGCATGTCGCACGATCTTCTGTTGGGGAAGACCTTTCTGAGAACCGTGTCCCCCTCTCTGAACGGGCTGAGCTTGAGCTTAAGGTTCTTATCGTAAATTCTGGCAACAGTTTTGCTGATATGCGCGCTGCAAGTCTGCTGCAATATAATTCTCAACTCGTCCATTGTGTCTAAACTTCCTGCAAGCTCAACTTTGGTAGTCTCTTCAGCAGTTAGGCCATACCTGTGTGTTGGGATTCTGATCTCAGCTGGGCTGACGGCTTCAGAAACGTATACCAAAGAGAATGACGTTTGTCATGTTGAGAGTTGTTCTATCTTCCCACAATACCATTGGGAGCTCGTTTGCCCATCTTTCTTGCTTGGTTGAGAGCTTCTTCTTCAAGTTGTTGATGATAATCTTGTTGCTAAACTCAGCTTGACCATTGCCTTGAGGATGTCTCGGTGCTCATGTTTGCAGCTCAATATTCCAAGTTTCACAAAACTTAGTAGTTTTGTTACTTATAAATTGTGAGATGTTGTCGCACACGATCCGAGAGGGTATTCCAAAATCTGCTAATAATGTTAGGCTAAATAAAAGAAATTACCTCTCTATTAGTTACCTGAACGTACGCTTGTGCTTCGATCCACTTGGAGAAGTAGTCGGTCATGGCTAACATGAACACTATTTGTCCCGATGCCCTTGGTAGCTTACCGACGATGTCCCCTTCATGAACGGCGAAGGTGTTGAGATAGAATGCAGCGGTTCTGGTGGTCGATGCATTTCTGGTACTTGACATTGACAAGCATCACACTTCATGGCATTCTCAATTGCATCATCTCTGACGGTGGGCCAATAATATCCCATCCTTATAGCTTTAATGGACAAGCTTCACCTACTGCGTGGTTGTGACAATGTCCTTCATTGGTCTGTTGCATGTCCTCCTGAGCTTTGTCCTTTTCTAGACATCGAAGGTACGGTTCTGCCGCAAACCATCTTTTTTGGTGGTGTTTGCTCTTTTGGTGTAGTCATGAGTAAATCCTTCAAGTATCCATGCTTGAGCAGATATGCCACCTCCTTTCTGAGTGCTATGCATTCCTCAGTATTGTGACCCTTGTCAGCGTGGAAGTTACTCCATTTGCTAGTGTCCTTTCTTCCTGCAGGTTTGTCGGACTTTCTTGGCCATCTCACTCTCAAGCCTAGGTCGTCATGACGGTTCATCAAGGTTAGAAAATTAATACAAAAATTATAATTACTAACCTCAGGAGGATCGCTGTGATCAGTCGGGAAGTCGTCCTCAGAACCGTTGGCGTAGTTGACCTTATGTTTGTCATATGGCTTCTGCATTCCTTCTTGAGGTTTGTCAGTTGTCACCTTTCTGTTATACTTCTCATACACTGCGCAGCTCGTCATCCTGAACATTGTAACTTCTTCAGGATAGATATGAGCTGTGGCTTTCATCCTAACGTCCTCAAAGGTTGTGAACGGATACATGGTGAACTCCTGATACAGTTTTGAGTTTTTCTTGATGTGCTGTCTACAGGCTTCTATGGTTGTAGTGTCATACTCTAATGACTTGCTAAAGCGTTGGCTTGCATGTTGAAGTCTATAGGTACTTGCTTGATCTCAATTTAGTCAAACATTCCTGCTAATGACTTTACCTTTTCTATATAGGCCGTCATCTTGGAGTCTTTTGCTGCAAAAGAAACGTTAATCTAATTGATCATCAACATGGAGTCAGAATTTACCTCTTAGGACACGCATTATATAGCATATGGTAGTTTGTCCCCCTGTGGCGATTTAGTACAACTCTAAGACATGTCCCCCTGACATTTGTTGTTCCATCAATACAGAGTATCCATTTCTCAGGGGGTACTGTGCCACTGAGGTGTTGTACTTCCTTGCATTTTTGGACTAAAATCAGCCACAAAGTCTGCTAGGTCCTGAGACTTGATTGCGGTTCTCAGCTCATATGTAATCTGTACGTGCTGAGGTGGACTGACCGCTTAGACTTTCTTCCTGAAAGTTCAAGCTTATGCAATACAGACTTAATAGGATAGTTAGTCTTGATAAAAATATGATACCCTTCAAAATATGGTCGTAGTTTGGTAGATGTCATTAGCAATGCTAAGACCAACTTCTCAAGGTGACTTTACCTGGTCTTAATGTCCATGAGACTTTTATTACCTGATGTGACTGTCCCTCCTTCTCTTTTACCTGGGATTGAGGTTGATGACAACGCTGCAGAGCTGAGGTACGTTTTCAGCTCTTGAAAAGCTTTCTCATGTTCTGCTGTCTACTCGAACTTCGCATTCTTCCTCCCGACGTCATAGAATGGCTTGCGTATTTCTGAGCACAAAGTCTATATGACTTTTCTGAGCGCGTCGTCTTTCTGACATGCTTAACAACGACATTTCTTAGAGCGTTGCTCTTCAATTGTCCTTGACAACGACATTTCTGAGAGCGTTGTCCTTCTGACTTTTTTGAGCATGTCGTCTTCCTGAAGGCGGATAAAGTGTACGATGGTTCCTGACATCCTCAGAACAACCACATAGATATATAGTTAGTTCAAAATATAGATTTGGATCTCATTTCATACCCTGACAGAAGTCTTCAATAACAACGACTTGATCACATCCTGGAGTTGCGATGACTTCTTTGAAATGGTACTTCAATTCTTTCAGAGATTCTCCTAGCTTCTTGACGACGTGGTACAAGTCGCTGGACCTTTTCTCCATTATACGACTTGTAGAGAATTGGGATTGAAATATATATCCGAACTCTGTAAAGTTAGCAATACAATCTATAGACATTTTAAGGTACTATATTGTACTCTGCAAAGTTAGCAGGAACTAAATGCTTTGCACCATCACGCTTCCTTTAGATGACTTGGTATAGGTAGCATTGTCATCCTATGTTGTGATCAGGATACGTTCTCTTGAATCATTGTTGAGATCTGTTCTACATGCTGTGATATATGCTCATGGGGTCATATCTTTTAACGACCTCAGGTAGGTCATTACTATTTCTATCATCCATGCATTGTTAGCGTTACTCACAACATTATTATCATTACTGTAAATAAAGTTACCATATAAGGGGTTTGATATTGAAGTGTTCTTGGGAACCCTCCGGTCTTGCTTAGCTCATGAGGCTTATTCCCAAGTAGACTTGTTGCCATCGTTGATGTTGAAGGATGTTGCGCTTGGTCGCATCGTGCTGACCTTGCATTGTTCAACATTGTTTCGTCGCCTTGAGAACCGTTCTTGAAGAGACTGCAAATGGGACGGACTCTGGAATGTTGCTTGATGACATCTACCCTTTTGAGAATGTTGAACTGAATCCTTGAGTTTTATAGATCTTTAGTATTTCTGGACAATGCTGAACCCGTCAGAGTAGAGCCGATCCTTCTGCACATGCATGCCTCGCGCAGGTTCATCGTGATAGACATCACATTCATCATCTGTTGGTATAGTCCAAGGTGCTCATTTGAATATGTTCATCCATTGTAGTACGTCATGCTGGCGGTCTTGAACTTCTCTGACAATTCTGAGTTCGTAACCTCATCAATGAACAGGACTGGATGTATTCCTTTGATGACATTTGTTCTATGGGTTTTGGTACCCCTGGAATCTTGTGCACCATCTTTTCTAGAGTCTTCATATAGGTTATCATGGTTTGCATCGCTGCTGCATCATAAGAACGGTTAGTGAAACAGTAGTACGACTTGGATTAGAATTACCTTGTATTGGATGGCCAGGTTCTGAACAGATTATCACCTAGTCGTCTTGGTCTTCAGAGCATCCTTCCACGCAGGATTGTTACCGTCATTGATGTTGAAAGACAGTCCTGTAATACTTGCACGACTTCAGGGCGTCTCCAACGACATCAGGGCATCTCCAACGCCTTGTGCTGCATTCTCGAGGAGATCGGGAACATGGGCTACTTCTTTGGATTGCGAGATGACACGGGGGTTCTTAGAATCAAACTCTAATGATCTCGTCCTCTTGGTTGTAACCAGATTGGATGGCGTGTCACACGACATCATAAAGGATCGTTGTCAGTGTTCCTTCTGAGGGCGTCTTTTGACGTCTATTCATTTATGGTCCTGAGGACGTTTTCTTGGACAAGTCTCTCGAGGAATCTCTTCTGGACATCCTGAGCAGTTCATCTACGCCATCAGATCTGAATCGCTATACTCCTTAGGTATACCTCCTGATAGGTTCTCAGGAGTAATTAGGCTAGTGAGCACAAATGAGAGCGGTGTTCCAGTACTGATCACTGTGCGCTTCAGACCTGAGGACGACGTCGGACCTGAGGATGACGTCGGACCTGAGGACGAATTCGGATTTGAGGACTATGCTAGTCCTTTCATTGTGGGTTGTGAGACAGGAATCACGGGAGTTGGTCATCCGGTGGGCGGCTGGATCTTCTTTTCAGCGTCTTTCTTGGCTTGTGAAGATTAATACATTAATGCAACTCAAAAAAGGGTTTCTAGTCTAGATTCCCCACAGACGGCGCCAATTGTTCGAGCGAGAATTCTGACCGTTGTCGAACTCAGGAAGAATTGTGAGTTAACTAGACTAGTTCTCTTTTAAGTGTTTATGGAAATGTTGAGAAATGTAAACAAAACTGAAAAGAGTAAAGGACAACAAGGTTGATGACGGGGAAACCCATTGAATAGGGTGAAAAGCTCGGTTGAAATCTGCCTCCAACTGGTAATGTTTCTACTAGGTAGTTCGGTGCTGAGTACAGTCAGGATGTTCTGAGCACGTCGCAGTCCTCAGGACAACAATACAATATATTGAGAGTATGTAGAGAGAGAATGGGAGAGTAAAGCTATAAGGGTTGTATGCTGAGTGGCTTGAGTTGTCTTTGCTTTGCTGCTGGAGCTCTTCTTATATAGTGTCTTCTCCCACTTCGTGATGATATCTTTCTCTCTTTATTGCAGTCTTCAATACTGTCTTCAATGCTGTCTTCATTGCAGGATTTATTGCGGTCTTCACCTCTGTTTATTCTCTTGTAACGGCTCATTTATATGCTCTTCTTATAACTCTCCTTCATTAGTAGGCATTTAATCCTCTATTTAATCAAGTATTAATCATATGTATGCGCGTCTCTTTAATCATGTCTTGACTCAACTTATTCTGCCGTTACGGCCGTCCTGAGCATTGCTCGTCGTCCCGAGTATTGCTCGCCGTCCTGTTGCTCGCCGTCCTAAGCATTTCTTGTCGTCCTGAACATTATCTGGTACTAACAGTCATGTTCAGTTTTGTAAATTGTACACCAGACCAAATTTCTCACTCTTGAATTTAGCTTAGAAAGGAAAGAATTAAGATGATTATCATACTGATCAAGATACAAACCTTCTCCCTGTCCCCTGGGTTTTTGGACCTCAAATGATCATAGCCATTACTAGGGTTTTCATGTCCATTCAAGAATTATCTTTAAAAAGAAACATCTAAAATAACATATCTTGGATTGAAGATTTCACTGCGCAGTACATTGTACTACTTTTACTAGTGTTTGCCAATCATCAGCATCAAGAAAATATAAAATAATATGTCATCAAATGCTGATTCTGGATATAAAATTGATATAGGACCCCGTTTTTTTTCCTAAGTGAAAGATTTGTCATTTGATTAGTACCATTTTCAGCCACAAAGAAAAAAAAACCTAATATAACTTCTTGTGATTGGGAGCTCTATGATTATACATCCAGATTTAAGACTGTAATATATTATATTAAGCTAAATAAGGGAGGTGGAGGTGGAGGTGGAGGTGGAGGAGGGGGGGGGGGGGGGGGGGGGGGG
>ONZK01004231.1:21450-31481 GCA_900322385.1 Pharnaceum exiguum
GTCGTGTTTATGAGGATGTTTGGCAAATATTACACTAATTTCACCAATAATCCCTCTTCCTCGTCCATCATCATCAAAGTGAAGTATAAGGAAATGGAAAAAAAGATGGGATGAAAAATATAAAGGAGAAGTTCTTTCCTAAATAATTTAGGCCAAACACCAATAGTTATTGGTCGAAATTGATGTTGAATTGATGATTTTTTTTTAAGTGGGTACATAAGGAGTTAGGAATTCCTCATCCCGAGGTAAAGACCTAACTGATCAAACAAAATATGAAGAGAAAGAGAACTATCTATAGCCGGGTTGACTGGATAAGAAGCTATAACCGAGTGACCTTGGCGAGCAATCCAATCTGCTGTGTGATTTCCTTTCCGAAAAATATGTTGAATCGTAACGATATTACCATGTTGAAGAAGACGACGTGTGTCTTTGATAAGAGTGTCAATGCACCATGGGATTGAAAAAATGCCTTTGAGAGCTTGAATAGCAACTAGATTATCACCTTCAATAACTATATTTGTGAAGCCTCGCTGAATTGCGTCTCTAGTACCATCCCTGAGAGCTGTAGCTTCCGCAACTAACACTGATGTAGTCCCTAACTGTTTAGCCTTCCCTGAGATAAAGTTTCCTTTATCATCTCTTATGATGTAACCTGTAGCAGAAGAAAGTGTGTGAGAAAAAAATGATCCACCAAAATTAATTTTGACAAAACCTTGCGGAGGTGGTGTCCATTTGACATTACGACTATGACAATGAGTCAATGCGTGGTGTGTAGTTACAGGGGGAGCAAAGGGTTTTGTTTTCGTATTGACCATTCTATAAGTATAGATTTTGCTCTCAACAAAATTCTATTTTGTGAGAAAACTTTCTATTTAAATAAGACATCATTTCTCTCTTTCTAGATACTCCAAAGGATGTAGACGAACTTGGTAAGACAATCATTATGCATATGTCTAAAATAATCCAGTAACTGAAATATCGTAAGGTTAGACGGGGGAAGATTAAACCATCCATCAGTTCTCAAAAAAGGCCATAATTGTTGAACATGTGGACAAAGTAGAAAAAGATGATCAGTATCTTCTCTATTACCATTACATAGTTGATAAAGATCATTAGAGATGATTTGTCTGTGAGTAAGTTCAGCTGTTGTTGAGAGAGCAGATAATAACATTTGCCAAAGCCAAGTTTGTAATTTCGGTTGAATGTCTAATTTCCATATCCATTTGTACTCCCAATCAGCAGGAGTATAATGGTTAAACCGAGCAAGCCATGTAACTGATTTTACAGAAAAATTTCCATCTGAGGTAAGTCCCCAAACCATATCATCCGGATAGGGAGTATATGGAATAGGGATACCCTTAATAAGATTCGTAATTGCACAAGGTAAGACTGCATTAAGAGCAGCAATGTCCCATTCTTTATCATTTGTGATAAAATTATTAACAGTAAGATTGGTGTCAACTTGGTCAATTATGTAACCAAGTTTCAACAGTAGTGGTTCTTGAAAAACCCAATTATCCATCCAGAAGTTAATTGATTTTCCATCTCCTACTTTCCATCTAATACCTTTTCGAACAAATAATCGTTCTTTTATGATTTGTGTAAAAATTCATGAATCTTTGATTTTGGCTTATAAGTGAAAGCATCATGTCGAGCTAGATATTTGTGGCAAATAATATTTACCCAATAATTATCAGGTTCGGTAAGAATTTTCCATAAAAGTTTGGCTATGAAAGCTTTATTAATATCTTTCATTCTTCTTAAACCTAAACCACCTTTGCTTTTCGGACGACAAATATTATCCCAGGCTATCATTGGTATACCAGCATTGGTACTGTTCTTACTCCAAAAAAAGAAGCTTTGTTGATTGAATCTATCTTAGTCGAAATATGTTTAGGTATGGCAGTAGATTGCATTATATAGGCTGGTAAACTTTCATGATGACTTTGGATCAAAACTGCACGGCCAGCCTTTGAAATTTGTGGATATTTCAGGATTGAAGTTTCCCCGATAATCTAGAGATGATTGACGAGAAATCAAGTTTTGGCCCTTTTCCTTTAGTAAAATGTCCTCCTAAATATTTTCCTAAAAGGAATTTCTGTGTTATATCCCAGTTACCAGTAATGTTTGTCTGTGTTGGTTGCGTGTGTTTTTCGAAAACATAAGCGAGGACTTATGAAAATTTATAAGCTGGCCAGATTGATCACAGAAAAGTCGAAGAATATTCTGAAGTCTACGACATGTATCAACTTTAGCACGACAAAAAAGAAGACTATCATCAGCAAACATTAAACATGGAACCGGAGGTAAAGAATGACAAAGTTTGATACCAATACCATTATTTGGTGTTTGTGAGGCATCAAAAAGACGTGAGATTAACACTTCCATACATAGGATGATTTAGCGTAAGGATTTGAGAGTCTATATATACTCCTAATTTTTCTTCTTTTTCTTTGAAATTATTTTTAGAATTTTTTTCATGTAATAATTAATATACTTTGAGATAATGCATTGCAACAAAAGTAAATATATTTTTTGTCAATTAGCTTGTTTACAATGTATTAGAAGCATATTAACAGTGGATTTATATACTTTCTATGAAGCTTGTTTCATAACAAAGTCTCTGGTTTTTTCTCACATGTATTTTGTTACTTTATGTAACTAGAGTTTCATATTCACATTGAAATCTAACTGGAAAATTACATATGTTTGAATGTAATAAGTCAAAATTTATCCCTCCAATATCTTTTATAATAATTGTTAAATTGGGCCCAAGGAGAGATATTATAAGCTTGTGAGGATCCAACTCAAAACCAATTGGCAGTGAATGGAGGGCACACACTTATATACACCCCAAGGCCACTACAAACTAACAATGTGGGACACGCCACCGTATATTCTAACACCCCGCCTTACGCAAAGGACCACTATGGGCCGACCACTTTGGGCCTGAAGCATGGGCATACCTCTCTAGGCGTCGCACACTCGAGGGCTCAACTAGGGGAAATTAAACTGAAAGTCCCGCCTCACACAAACGCCACTTATAAACTAAGAACTGTGGCCATAATAGGGAACCAACAACAACAATACAAGCCCGCTCTGATACTATGTTAAATTGGGCTAAATTAGAGATGATATAAGTTTATGATTGACTTATTGTTATATGACCGTTTAGTCTTAGGTGTGCTGGGCAATATATTCCATTAATAATCAAACAAAATTTTAAAAAAAAATGACTTTTTTTCATTTCTTGATTTATTTTTTGTAATTATATGATATAAAAAAAATTATATATATAAACTAACCCAAATCAACCATCCATATTAAAAATAAGAAGAATCAAACATAGTTTTCACTGGCAAATCCTTGTGGTGCAAAAACCATAATGATATCTATGTTTTGTTTTCGTAATCAAACGTTTGCAAGAAAATTGGCTTCGATAAGTTCATAGTCCATCAATTAATAATCAATCTATACCATCTATATTAATTTATATCAAAAATGAAGAGAAAAAATTAGATTAGTAAATTGTCACTTTTTTAATATTAACTGATATGTCGAGCCCTTATTTGTTCATTATAAGTTTGGCGGATTAGTTTACTGATTAATCTTTTCTAGTTCTTATATAATGTAATAATATTTAGTAGTGTAAAGTATGGTATTAAATTATTGACAATATTTGTAAAGAAAAAGGAAAAGGTAATATTGTATGTATTTTAATTTGTTACTGCTTCCTTTCTTTTTTTCAAAGAATTAATAGACATATCTCATTAGTCACCTTATAAATGTCATTACTCAGTACATTTTATTAGTCACAATTTCACGCGGTGCAAGTTTACACCCGGTGTACCAAAGACTTGTTGTTCTTTTCCTTAACTAGTCGGGAAACTTGAAACTATATTACTTGACATGAGTTTTTCTTGAAAAAGAGGGGCAGTGCGAATCGAGCCACCAACTTTAAGAAATAAAGGTATGCTCTCTACCACTTGAGCAACTCGCTCTCTCTCTCCCTCTTCTTTGCTTGCACAAATTGGAACTTGGGTTTGGAATCTTCATAAACAAGTATTTAGTGTAGAATAGTACAAATTACAATCCATAAGAAATCCACGAGGGAGTCAAATTGAAACATATAGAATACGCATGTATTGTATCTCAACTTTTGCTCAGAAATCAGTTGCCTGATTTTGCATCTCCTCGACCTCTTTATCCATCTGAAAAAAAAACTCGTTGCGTGTGTTTTTAGTTTCCTTAGTTCCTTATCATACATTCTCCTTCCATTGCTTATTTTTCTCCTCTACCTCCTTATCAGCCTTAACCCTCTTCTTTGTAATACTTATGCATCAATTTTGAACCTTTCTATATCTCTTTATGTTCCAAACATTTTGCATTTCTCTCACCAGCAACCCCATCTCTCGGTGAAGAGACTACGTCCTCATTCCCCAGTTTTATTCAAGTCCTCTTTCAGCGGTTTTATTCCCGACCTTTATCTCAGTTAACACAAATAATCATTTTACTCCTTAAGGTCTCTTGTATCGTTAATAAAAAAAGTATCAGTTAATAAAGACAAAAGTAATATATTATATATCACATTTAAAAAAAACATTTTCTTATCTTTGTAAGCATGCCTTCGTGCAATTATTAAAACAAAAAAAATAAGCATTATAGCACGAGGATAAATATGGAGACCCTGTGTGGATGTAAGGCGAGCATAATGTTCACATTTATTCAGAGCGGTAACTACAAGGTATACAAATTCATTGAAAAGCACAACCATCAACTTCTGAACCTTGACTCAAAAAGTTTGCAAAGCTTAACTGACACTTGACGGTTGTTCACAAGCATTTTATTGCTAGTAATGCGAGAGTGAACCAGAGCCCTTAAAGTTTATTTAGAATGTTTAAATAGCAAGTAGGTGGTTATGAGTTTACTGGGGTCGATCATCATGGGAAATGTGTGACTTTCGGTGTTGTACTGATACAGAGAGAAGATGACTTGTCGTTTAGGTGGTTGTTTGAGAGCTTTTTGAAGGCGATGAGAAATCAAGCTCCTAAGTGCATGATAACATACCAAGATTCGGGTAATGGAGGGTACGGTGGAGAGTGTATTTCTAGGGACCATCCATCGTTATTGTGAATGGGATATAATGCGAAAGGTGCCCGAGAGAGTTCGTGTGACTATTTGTAAGGAAATATATTATGGGAAGAGGTTATGTGGCGCGGTTTGGAGGTTGGATATAGAGCCAACCGAAATTGAGACAAAGTGGAAAGCGGCATTGAAAGATTTCCATCTAGAAGGGCATGAATGGTTGGACCATTTATATGTTTTGGAAGAGCATTGGGTTCTCGCTTACTTTAGGGACATATTCATGGGCGGTCTGCTGCGGAAAACTTATAGGTCATAAAGTTATTTCACAAATCCAAAAGTGTCGCTTGTTGAATTTTACATGCGCTTCGAGAGTGCCAGGGACGCACAAAGGTACAGCTTCTCCCTACTCAATTCTAAGGCGAATACACTATAAGTACCTCTTAAAACTCGGCTAAAGCTGGAAATGCATGCATCTGATGTGTATACACACGAGATATTCAGAGAGTTCCAAGATGATTTAGACTCGACTCTGTTTCATTGTGGCATAGACGCAATGTGTTTTAAAAATGAGCTGGAAAATAAAACCAAAATCACCGACTCTGAACAAAGAACAACTACTGTGTTATTTTCAATTTGGTGACAAATCATACTACTTGCTCCTGCAAGAGGTTTTAGAGAGATGTGCTTTTGTGCAGACACATTCTAACAACATTTAACGCAAAAATGGATTTTTCACCATATACCCTTAAGCATTAGGTTAATTCACCATATACCCATTAATTTGAATCGTGTACGGGGTATCCCCCGAACTTTGTAAATTTTGGACTATGTACCCATCCTTACTAGCGTCGCCTAATGAGATAGTTGAATGACAAAAATTCTCGTACAAAAAAGTGACGTGGTTAGGCCTTGTTTGGGAGTTAGCAGGAGCAGTTAATAGTTAGTAGATAGCAGTTAGTATGAGCAGTTTTGACTAGTAGTTAGCGGTTAACAGATCAGAGTTGTTTGGTACAATTACAATTAGTAATTAGCATTTTTTTTTTGGTGTATAGTAATTAGCAGTTTTACGGTATAAAATTGTGATGAATAGTGAAAATGCTGTTGAAAATGCTATCGTCAACAGCATTTTCTTCAACAACATTTTTGAGCACTCACCAAACAAGTTGAAGAGTAGTTTGACATAGTCAAAACTACTCTTAAAACATAAACTATTAACTACTCTCTGAAAGTGCTCTTTGCCGAACAACCCCTAAGTAGATTTAGTAGCGAGTATGAAAATGTCGTTTTTAAGACTGTTAATGGGGTGATTAGGACTTTTGAAAAAACTACTAAAATAAAAGTGCTGGCAAAATCAGTTTGAGAGCAATTCAACCCCAACTCCAAATGCAGCCGTTGTACCCCCTAAAATGGACCCATGACCGAAATAACCCAAGCCGGTGACGACGACTCAACTTAATTATCCCCTCTGTTGCCCGATCCGTTTGCCACATATGACTATCTGAGTGTGAAATCACCAGATCTAATTCCCTCCCGACGCACCAACCAACCTCCCAAGTCACCACCACCAAACCAACAACAAAAAACTTTTTGTTTAAAAAAAAACGAACCTCAAAAATCCCACAAATGGGACTTCAACCTCAACTCCACTCTCTCTCCTCATTTTAAAAAATGAATCCCTCTTCCTCTTCCTCCCCATCATCTAACCCATCATCGTCGTCATTATCATCTCTCCCATTTCCAATCCTACCCCTCCCATTCCGATTCATAACTAGCGTGAACGCCGAGCTAAGCAACATCAACACAAACAACAACAGCTCAAGTACTACAAACAGTGCCACCACCACCGCCTTGTTGTGGCCTTTCCAAGGCGGTGGTAGTAATAGTGGTGGGCCCATGGATTTCTCTAAAGTTGGTGAGAAGATCCTTAGCTCTGTTGCTGGCTTTCTTCCCTCTCCCTCTGATCGCCCCGAGGTTAGCCATTTGCCTCACTCCCCTCTCTCTCTCCTTTATTTTTATTTGTTTTTTTTTATTTGTTAGTTTTTGCTGACTATGTATGCACATTGATCTCCCCGTGGCCTGTCCTAATTTAGTTGTCGCGTTGGAGGTTAGTCCCATGGGCCCTGAAGTTAACGACCGACCAGGAAAATAATGTTCATTGTGAACATGAGTAGACTACTAGAACAGTCGAACTTGAAGGTGGAATGGAATGGAATGTACGCCGAGCTTGGAAAATTAGCGGAAATTAGTTAGTTAGCAGATTGATGTGAGAGAGAAAATGATAGAATTAGCAAATAGTAGAGTGACGTGAGAGAGAAAAAGACAAGATATGCTAAACAAGAGCAGATAGCAATAGAAATTTGTTTTGCCAAACAGGACCATAGCCTATAGCATGCTCGTTGTGCATAGACCTGGCAAACGGGTGATATGGTTCGGTTTTGGTTTGGGTTGATCTAGCTTACTTATAACCGGGTCGGGTTTAGTTCGGTTCAGGTGAAACTAGGTCACGGGTTGACTTCGGCTTGTAACTTTTGGGTCTATTTTGAGTTTCGGTTCGGGTCAGTTTTGCCAGGTAGTTGTGCAGGACCAACATAACTTGTATTTTGTCAGGAGCTTGTTTAGCCTGTCAGTATGTTTTGAAATGGATGGTAAAAAGAAGTTATTTATGCAACTAAGCAATTTAAATTGTGCATGTACTTTGTGGTGTTATGACAATTGGCTGCTATTAACATTCATTCAACCATGATTTTCCCCTGGGTCTGCCGAAAGTTTTGGATTGGTGGGTGAAAAGGACATTTGCAGAAAGTACTTGTATCAGATTTTGGTTGTGCTTGTTTATGAAGTTATCGTTGTGAGTTATCTTGGCATTCGATCAGGTTTAAGTAGGATGGAGCAGATTTTCTGTTGAAGCATTGCTTGGGCTTTTTGTTGTTGAGAAATTTAAGTTTGGTCCGAGTAGGACTTGAGAGAGTGAGTGAGTGGGTATTGATCATGGTGAACATTGTGTCTAATTATGATATTTGATCTGTCAAAGTGAACGAAATTCGTATGTTTTTTCCGATGTTTGGGATCATAGTTGACATTATTTGTGTTCTTTTACTTGGGTGCAAGTACAAACCTCTTGTGGTATCCTTCTATGAATATCTTGAAATCTTCCTCCTTTTGAGAAACTACTTTGTGTTTGAATCCGAATTGAGTTCTATACAAAATCTGGTGGCTGTCTGATGTGCACTTGTAAACCCTACATATCGATTCATGAGATTTTCTGATTAAAGAACTGTCATTAAGCCATGTAAATCACCTGCAATCTCCTTCGTGGATGGGAGTGGCTGGATATTATGCGAGAAATTGGATTCCGCAAGAGAGATTGCCTACATACATTATCAAGTTCTCCGCATGCTGAGTAAGCTTTCAAAAAGTTACATGGGAGTTCAAAGTGTAATTTAACTATAGAGTGCTTGTATTGCAAAAGATGAGTTGGATAATAAAAGCCATGTGGGTAGCTAAGTTGGTAAGATTTCCGAGATCTATTCCGGAGGTCCCAAGTTCGAGTCTCCTAAGCAAGTGGAGGTTTTCTCGGTCGTGAACTACTGGGCCCATGAGATTAGTCAGGTTATCCATGTTATCTAATGAAAATAGAAATGATTTGGATGATAAAACTAATAATTCGTTGGGGACCAATTTGGATCACCTTTGTAGTGGTCAACCAGTTGTTAATTTTGCTGCTGAAGAATTCAGATGCAATTGGTTTCCCTTCATCGTTCTCTATCACTTAGACATGTGGTGAGGACTTACAAGAGTAATTTTTTTTCCTTCCCCTATTCCTTTTCTCTTTCTTTTTATGTTTTCATCAAGGAAATCTATAGACTGGTAGACAAGCTTCTTGTATAATGCAAACAATTTTTGTTACCGTATTTTATTGTAGAGATTGGGCAATTTATATCTTGCGGACAATGTGTCCTGTATTCCCATATTCCTAGTTGCGTATTTGCTAAGATTGTTAGCTTTACTGGCGAGGTGATTATTGGTTATAGTGCTACTTGCACTCAGCATTATCTTCTTGCTCCCCCCCTCCCCCCGGCTTGTCTTTGAATTTATCAATCCGTTGTTTGAATAATTTAATTCAAGTAGGTTCCTGCCAGGGCAGCCGCAGCAGCAGCGGTTGCACGAGCTCTTGCAACTCTTCCTCCAGACCAGAGGCTTGGGCTGCCATCTATCTCTGCAGAGTTGAGTTCTATTTATGGGAGCAGGCCTCATGGTCCAGCTGTTGAAGAACTGGAGGAGGAATTCTACGAAGAGGTTTGTTTTTCACATATAAACTTGGTTTCGTATCTTGTTTATCTTATTTTACTCTTGAGTCTTTGACGTAATAGCAGTCTCCTTGTGTGTAATTTGAGTTCTGCTTTTGTAATTTGTAAGCATTCATCTGTCACCCAACTTTTTTTCTTTTCTACAAACTCATGCCATTATCCATATAAACGTTGGGTCATCGACAACTTCATTTTGGGTTGCTGTCTAATTACTCTCTGTTGCATTATCTCTTGTCCTTGTTGATACATATTTTGTTGTACCTAGCTTGATTATGGTAGCATTTTAAACTCAGATAATTTCGTAGTGTAGTGAATCTAGTCCATCCTAATGAGACTTTATGGTGATGTTGGTTAACAGGACTTTGATCCAGTTATATATGTTCTAAAGAATATTCCGTCGGAAGGAGATGAACTCGAGTATTTTGAAAACAAGGTAGAATTCGATCTCCTTTTGATGTTCTTGTCCATTTGAAATGAAAAAAAAAGTTGGATATTACATTTTCCGCCGTTGCTAGTTTGTAGCCTTGAGTGGTTTTATAGCCGTAAGTGGTTTTGACCTTCTTAGACTTCTAACTTTGGTCTCTGTGCAGCACCCCTCCCCAGTCCGTACGTAATTATCAGTTCCCCCTTAGTTGTTCC
>ONZK01004231.1:31937-47471 GCA_900322385.1 Pharnaceum exiguum
CTCCTTGTACACATTTTTTAATGATCGCCACTAACTCATTTCCCCTATTATTCACATCTAAGACTCATGTGATCATGGGCCCTCAAGGGTATTGCATTCCTTGCCCTATAATTTTTTTTTTCCTTTTATCTTTGTGTAAAAAGAAAGTATGGAGAGAAGTGGATCAGAGGATCTGAACGTTTGGCATTCTTACCCTAATCTTGAAGGACTGCTGAGCTTTCACTCTTCAAATGTACTGCATACTTGATGAATCAGCTCCCACACTTTTGGGGCCAAGCCTTTCTTTGTACTTCATTGAGCAGACGATGGCTCTCTTTAGAACTGGCTTTTTATGCTCTGAGAGAAGCTGAAAGATTTGTTCATATTCCGGTATTTGTTTTTTTTTGATATTTATTAGGTTCCCTGTTTCTTACCTCCCAAAATTTGTTCGGTCACCCTGTCTAACGTTCTGAAGATCATTTTAGAATGTACTTGCCTGTGGTGTGAACTAGTCTGTTTACTATGACCACATGCCAGTAAAATAGATCTGAGGTGGAGGCAGGAGCAACGGTTTCGAGAGAGCAATGATACTGATTGTTGTTACATTTCCCTGCCAAAAACAACTTTTTTCTTCTTCACACAGTGCCACGTTATATTTGGTCCTTTGACTTGTGTAATGGTTCGAGTATTTCTGGTATATGGATAAATTTTCTGTGTCAAATGGGTTTATTGTTTCATTTATCCAATATCCTCTTTCAGTTGTCCAGTGCAGTAGTGCACTGCCGCACACTGTAATCTCCTAAAGCAAGGAGGACGTCTTCTTCTCTAAAGCTTATTTCATGGTTGTTAGAAATTATTTTTCCATCAAAAATAAAATGACTTTATTTGTGATGGTACATAAGCTGTCGTGGTGTGTGATTACCATTTTCTCTCTGGAGAGCGGAAGCTTGTTAGAGGATGGGGTCGGCCTGTCTCGCTGCCTCTAGATGGTTGTATGCGCACTCCATATTGTTACCCCATTTGTTTTCTTCTACTTCATTTGCAGCCAAAGGATAAACCTCATCGTTTGGTTGGCCAAAATTGCATAAAAATGTTATTCATTGAGGGTTTGTATCAATTATGGGAATAATATATAATAAGGCCTATCCTCAGAAAATGGACCTTTCAAATGATTTGCAACTCTGTCAAATCGATGTCTTAGAATAGACCTGCTCCTTGATGGTTTTTTTTTGAATTTGTAACACTTAATCGTAACATCCTTACTCCCATAGCTCGCTCCCTCCACATGATAAGTATATTTCTCTATTTCAGGCAACCGTTAGATTAGCTCAGCTGGAAAGTATATCTGCACGTTTGTCACACCATGTCATGGAGCACCATGAAGAAATGGGTATGTTATTCAGATAGTCAATCTGCCTCGGTTTGGGAAAGTTCATCTTGTACTTTGTTTTTACATTTATTTGACTTAATTTCAGCTACTCTCAGTGAGGCCTTTGTGTTCCTGAATTTTGTGAGCTCAGACTGACAATGAAATAAATCTGTTTCCAGTTAAGGGGATGCAGTTGGTAAGAGAACTTGAGAGGGACTTGAAGCTTGCGACTGTGATCTGCATGGTGGGGACCTGGATAATAGCCTTGAAGTCGCTATGTTTGTTATTCAATCTTATTTTGTAGGTCAGTCAGTATGTTGGGTATTTGAGTAAAGTTTTAATCCGTTTCTTCTTTTTGGTTTGCAGAATGGAAGGAGGCACCTAACATCGTCTATGCACGAGGTCTCCAGGGATCTTATTGTTACTACCAATTCAGAAAAGAAACAAGCTCTCTTGGTATTCACCTGTCACCATGTTTTATAACATTTGATGTTGTATCTTTCTTTGGTTATGCCGAGCGTGGTTTTGTTTGTTTCTTTCTCTTTTCCCCTTTTAGATTGATGAAGAGTGTGTGGATTGTTTGTGCATGATGCCTTGTTATTTTCCTCATTCTACTCATTTGCGTGTGGACCCCTCCACGTTTTTTCAAAGTATCGAAGACAGGTTACAGACCAGTCTCTTGTGTTCATTCCTATCTTTCATGTGTTTTTGTTGAGGCCCATAAGATGAGGGGATGTTCAGCTGCTCATGAAGTTGAGATGTGAGTTTGTGACATAATTATCCTTGCTTCTCGGTCTCTATATTTATACTGGCCGGCTGTGACGGAACAGAATGGGCTGCAATGTTGTTAATGTCTTCTTGTATGCATGAGGCTGTAAATCTTTCGAAGAACTTTGTTTGACTTCAACAATCTGCCATCATGAGGGCTTTGGAGTGTCTGTTTTAGAAGATTGAATAATAAAACATGATTAGATCCTCCAGCTGCTATTAGTTTGAATAAAATCTTGTTACGGCCTAATAAAGGAGTTATCGACTTATCGTGATTCATATTCTCTTGTGCACTGCAATACCTCTATACAGGATTTGCTGCCAGTATTGGCGGAGCTGCTTCACGCAGTCAACATGCAAAAAGATCTTGAAACTCTTGTTGAGGAAGGAAATTTCTGTAAGGTTGGTTTATCTGTAGCTTTCACTCCTTTGTGCTACAGCCACATTGCTATTCCATCATAGACTCCCCCATCATCATCATTTTCTGATTGCTTTTGTCGTGATAGGTTCTGCAAATACCCTTCTAAACATGATATTTTCTACTGCAGGCATTTCAAGTACTTTCCGAATATTTGCAACTTCTAGATACCCTTTCAGATCTCTCTTCTGCTCAGGAACTGAGCCGTGCGGTTGAGGTCAGTATTTGTATCAATGAATAGTGATTTAATTTGGCTCCATATGGTTATATTAGAGCTGCCAACATGCTGATTTGGTTTGATATCCCCGTGGCTGATTTTGGTGGAAGTCATTTTAAGCAAGCTCGTTGACCAAATTGACTATAAGTCAGCTCGTGAAAAATCAATAACCAACTCAGAGTTGAAGTGTATAACATCTTTCAGCTCGGTCAAAGTTGAATCAGTCAAAGTCTATGTAATTTGGTTAAACCTGTCAAAGTCACAATGATCAGTGAAAAGAGGTCAAAGTTGGTCACAAATTGGGTCAAAGTCAGTCAGATATGGGCTCGACTCTGTTTACACTGAGGATGACTGCTAGCTAAACTTGATTCCAGCTTGACTCATGGCCACATCATTCTTTCTACTTGTTGGACTGGAAAGCTAAGAGACAGAAAATCGAATGAATGATGTGTATTTTGTACTTATGAGTGGTTCGTGCTGCATTTTATTCCCTGTCCTTCTGAGGTTTTCTCACTTTTAATATCTGCTCCACTAAGACACAAACCTTGTAGAATCATTTTGAAAACTTTTGTGCATAAGGTGAATCGGATGAAGTTCTACTGAATTGTTTCTATGTAAAAAAATTCTCTGGGCTGCTTCTTTGATGCTTTGGCTTCATCTAAGCAAATTCATCTAATCTCCAGCGCATAATTTCCTGTTCTTATTACATCTATTTATTGTTGACGCTTTATTAGTATAAAATGTGGCTTTTTCTAACTCTATATATACGCAGGTTTGGCTGGGACACACCCTTCAGAAACTAGATTCTTTGCTATTACAAGTGTGCCAGGCTTTCAAAGAGGAGAAATACATGACAGTATGTGCACTTTTTTCATGTGCTTGTATGTTGTGGTAATTAAGTTGATTTATTGATATTCCTTTTTTAGTTTGTTCAACATCAACATCTGGTACTATCTTCATCGTTAGTCTTCGCCTCCGATGTGGCTAGACTGGCTACCATTATTGCGCGTGGAGAATAGGGGTTGACTATACACAACCTTACCCCAAAGAACCTCGTTTAGGCAATATCATCATTCTGTCTAGTTTGTTCAACACTACATGGTACGATTGTCATCATCACCTCTGGCTTCCAATGAGGTACTCTCCAAGGCAAGGTACCGAAAGAAGAAGTGTTGACTTGGTAGAAGCGAATATAGTTTCTTGGAGCAGTTTAATTTTCCATTAGTAACTATAGTCTCAAAAATTGCCAAAAATGAGCTACTCCACTCCACCTGTAATAGATGATAAATAACCTGTGAACTACAATTGGAAAAGTCCATTCCCCTTAGTGCACAAATTGAAACCAATTACTAGGTCGAAGACGTCAAATGGGTTTGGTTCTATTCCTTTTTCCCAGTCTTGTTTAAAGCTTAAAAGTATCAGCTATGTACATGGTTTTAAAATTTTAATTTTGGGATGGTGTATTACTTGGGGCAACATTACTGGACATACTCAGAACAGTTCAACTGAAGTTTTATAGAACTCTACAAATTTTCCAATAAAGTGGGCTCCTTTATTTGAGACGTTATGAACGTTTGAGGTTGCGTATTTGGAATGAAATACATTTACTAAAAAGTAAGGTTTAATATTGTTAAGAGTATCAAGTAAATACAACCAATAAAGTGACATCGGAAAAGCCCACACCCTGTTAGATGACTGCGTGCCTGGTGTCTTTTCCCCCTCTCCCAGCTGATAAGTTGTTACCTTTCCATTTATTCTTCTTGTTTCATGCATTTTTCCAGCTTATCATTGTTCATGCCCTGGTGCTGTTTCTAATATAGAAATTGTAAATATCAAATAATGTTAATTCTGATTAGGATCCTATCACAATTGTTCACCATTATGCTAGATGAAAGTATTATGTCGTGTCATCTAGCTGATATGTAGCCTTCACCTCCAAAAGCATAGAGAGCACAATTATAGCACAGCTAAGGTGGTCTGATCAATTGGTCATGCTGCTTCCCTCTTGGGTTTGTCTGTAAAGTGATGATATCGACATTTATATTGTGGTCAAGGTTTAATGATCCTTACAACCTTTAAGATTCTGTTAACATTTGGAATTTGTAGAGGATTAATCTTATGCAATTTATGGTGATGTTTGACCTAGAAAGTCCTTTGTGTGATGTGGCTCTGACTTCCACCATGATTTACAACACTGAAAGAATGTTTTAGTTTAATCACTGTGGTTCACTGTGGATTTTTGTCCTTCATGTTAGCTCATTGCAGCAGTAGTTCTGTTTTTGTTCTATGAACTTTTCTTATATCTGCAATCTTGTTTTTGTATCTCTCCGTTGCAGGTAGTTGATGCTTATGCGTTAATTGGGGACGTGTCAGGTCTTGCTGAAAAGATTCAAAGCTTTTTGATGCAAGAGGTTCTCTCGGAGACTCATTCTGCATTAAAAGCTGCTGTACAAGAGGTGATTGTTGTTGGCTCGATTTGCATTCTGGTGGAGATTGTACATAGTTTTGACATCGTGTCCATAACCCTATCTCTGCTCTGAATGTTTGAAATCTGATGTTCTATGAATTGATGTGATACTTGCTGAATTTTTTTTTTTTTTCAGATGGATGTGCAGTTTGTTTGAATTGTACCTTTCAAAGTGTATTTGGTCTCTGTAAAACAATCGATCTTCGCAAATTATATGACTCTTGTTCTCTATTCCCTACTTTGTACTTTCTTTGTGATTTCTTTATTTAATGTGACTTCCATGCAGTTGCTTTAGGGTCGAGCTTTTGAAATTCTATCATCAGCAGCAAATGTTTTCGTTCTGCTTATTAGACCGTATGTTGATTTAGCTTTGTCTTTCCTTTTTTTTTTCCGTTTTGGTGACAGGATTGGGATACACATGGACTGCAGAACAAGTGAGTGCTGTATCAGAAATTTATTTTGGGTCTCTCTTTCTAGTTTCATCAAAATCATAAATATTCTTATTCTTTCTTCTGCTTGACATGCAGCTCCAGGCTGACTTACAGTGACCTGTGCCTCCAAATACCAGAACCGAAGTTCAGACTTTGTTTATTGAGAACACTAGCTGTACTTTTTAGGTTGATGTGTTCATATTATGCAATAATGAACTTCGAGGCTGAAAATAAGGTAAAACATCGTGTCTTCGTGTCAAGTATGAGTGGGTTTGAAATATGTGATTCATGGGCATTGTCCCTGATGGGTTTTTGCTTATCTTGTTCGTGCCCAGCTATTTACATATGTCATACCTTGTTAGTGCTTCTCACTTGCTTGTGCTCACTGAAATCCTGAGAGCTTGCTCAAGAGATGGCGGGTAACAATACATACTGGCATGATAGCAACATTATTTTTTTTTTTTTTTGATAGAAAAATAAAAGTTTATAAATCAAAGTTTAAAGAGAAACCAAGGACAAGATGTCCTTTAGTCTCATAATAATTACAAAGAGTGCCAATTACGCTGCATAATGGATAGAGGATAATCCTTAAAAGCCCCACCGGACTTTGCCCACAAGGAGGCTAAGAATCCTTCTGTCGAATTTTATTTTCTTCATGGACTGATATCTATCAATTTTAAAGGGCTGAAATTTCTGCCTTCTCTAGGGGTGCTTTGAATATTTTACTCTCATTTGTATTTGTTGCTTTTCCTCAGACCTTATTGTTGAGCCTTTCCCATTTCGCAGGTGCAAGATAGCAAGAACCAGCTGTGTGCTATGTCACAGCCGGAACAGTTCCGGCAAATGAATACAGCTTCCGGAAGTGAAAAGTCTAGAGAAGATAATGCACCAGAAGCTGCCTCTAGACTGACATTTTCTTCTGCCGAATGTGCAACAGGAACTATTTCAGCAGATGCTTCAGGAACAAATGGATTGAATTCTCCACACACCACTAACGATTGTGATGATGGTGCTGACTCTGGCAGTGGATCTCCTTGGTATGAGCTGCGAAGGGATGCTACTGCTCTGGTTTCACAGTCCCTACAGAGAGGTCGCAAAAATTTCTGGCAACTTACAACAAGCCGTGTGTCAGTTATGCTGTCATCAACGGCTTTTTGTTCGGCAAGTATTCATCAGTTCCTCCGAAATTATGAGGATCTAAGCTTTTTTGTTTTGGCTGGGGAAGCTTTTTGTGGAGTTGATGCTACGGAGTTCAGGAGTAAATTGAAGGCAGCATGCGATAATTATTACATTAATTTTCACAAACAAAATATATATGTAAGTTTTCTGTCCACTCCTTTAGAGAGAATACATAGTCCATTAATTTCATTTCGTA
Organism: Pharnaceum exiguum; assembly: GCA_900322385.1. Classification (NCBI taxonomy): domain Eukaryota; kingdom Viridiplantae; phylum Streptophyta; class Magnoliopsida; order Caryophyllales; family Molluginaceae; genus Pharnaceum; species Pharnaceum exiguum. Next base: position 38,962 of record ONZK01004231.1, read on the forward strand.
TCTTTCTCCTTTTTCACTTTCTCTTCATGGCTGATTGTTGTGGACATGCAATATTATCCTAGACATTCTTATCGAATTTGTGGGTTATGTGTCGTCTGTCCTACTTATTGCAGATATCAGATCTGTGATTCTAATGAACTTCAGTTTGGGGCTCACCCTCACCTTGTTTAGGTGATGTACTTGATGCTAGTTGAGTGATGACACATGATCCAAATTGAGTACATTGGTTCTTGGGATTGGAAGAGAGGAAATGAAATGTTACCTCTTTTGGTGGTATTACACTATTACATATGACCATCCTACTGTATCTTAGTGAGACCCTTAGGATTACTGTGTTGTCATACAGAGAAGAAAACCAGAGTTTGTTGAAATGTTACCAAAAGTATGACACCTATTGCCATCTTTCTCAACTACCTGAATTCCTTCTATCTGAAATCGGACGCAGAACTTAACCCCTTATCTTTTTGTTCTTTCTAGTCTCCAATTGTTGGGTGGGGGGATCAAGGCGATGCTCTGGATTTTTTGGCCTGGTAAGCCCCAGTGGCTAGCTGATCCAATGAATTTTATGGATCTACATAGAAGAACTATGATCCAGAAAATAAACCTTCCATGTCATACTTCATAGCTTAATTTAGTAAGTTCCTGTCTCACTAACTCATCGATTCACTTCCGGTATCCATGTCGACTACTTGACAGTTGACATTCATTCATATGAAATATTTCTTATCTCACTCTCGCAACATCAATTACCACTTGAATAAAAGGAACCCAGTGTTCATTCTGCTTTTGGTTGGAGACATGTGGTGTGGAAAGTGTCTGCTACTTTGTTTTATGAGTTTTTGGGCTATACTTCTAGATGAGTCCTTGCCAGTTCTTGTTTCAAATGCATGTGCTTCTGTTATTTCTTTGCTTAGAACTTGTCTAGGTCTCAATCAGGAAGACGTTACAACAAAAACATAAACCCAGCGTAATCCCCATTGAATGTGGTTGCTAGGTGTCAGGATGTACGCAACCTTTCCCCTGTTCTTAAAAAAAAAACGGGAGGCTGTTTCCGAGAGCAACCCTGAATGCATTAAAGTATGGACTTCCCGCAACTTCACTGAAAATAGTACCAGAAGGTTTTTTAGCCATTTTGATTTGATCCATAATCACCTAAAGCTGAAAGAGAAATATAGTAGTAATTCTTTTCAACCTCATTGGCAATGGACGATACATTCAGGAAGTTGCTTTCAGAAGAAATTAGGAAGAAGTTGAAGAGCCTTTCATTAATTGATTTATAGCTATGTTTTTTGGCGGCCCCTGTTCAAGTTCTAGGTGCAGACCTGTTTGTGTAGCTTGTCAAGAAATAAGATAAGATGAGCTAGGCTATCACTCTTTCATCTTCTGTTAATACAATATTTTCTTTATCAAAAAAAAAAAAACTTTCCTTTCTATGTTTTTATTAAATGAGATAGAACAAGAGTCTGGTGCTGCATATAGGTTAGTAAGACACAAAAAATTCATGTGACTGAACATTCAATATCTATAACTCTTAATTTAAACCATAATGGATTCTTACATCATAATGCTATCTGAAATTAGCTATATAAATTTTCATTCGTACATCTTAATCTGTAACTGGCAATTGATATAGGGGCTTTTTGTCAGTTTTATTAATATAATGTAAAGCTTTTCCAGATATGCGGGGCTAACTTTTGTATACATCCTTAACTGCATGCAGGCATTTAAGATGGTGTTGGAAAGGGAGTGCTGGCAAAATTTGCCGCCTGATGCTGTTCAAGCAGTCAGTTTTGCTGGTCTTGTTGGTGATGGAGCACCAATGATTGCTTCATCAGAAGTTACCTCTATGAGTAATAAACTAGCTTCTAATGGGTTGGTAAATTCTGTGGAAGCCAGGTCCAAAAACAGTGGATTTTCTCACTGGCTCAATTGTGGGAACCCCTTCTTGATGAAAATTTCATCTCACTCAACATCTCAAATGTCCCCCCTCTCTTCTGATGTGACTTCTGGGGAAACCTATGGAAGCACCACAGAGTTTCAAAGAGATAAGATTTCCCCCACCAATAACCATACAAATCATTCCAATGGTGACTCTTCTGTTCAAGAAGATGAAAACGAAGATCTTCTGGCTGACTTCATTGATGAGGACAGCCAACTCCCCAGCCGGAGTTCTAAACCTAGTCATTTGAGAAATCACTCTTCTCAATACAGAGATGATGGAGCTACACAAACAGGTTCATCAGTTTGTCTTCTGAGGTAAATAATTTTTTTTTACCTCAATAGCCTTGGACTTACATATATGAGTAATATGGCCATGCACTTGGCTAACTTAGTTTTGGATAGGTTCATGGACAAATATGCAAGGCTTATGCAGAAGTTGGGAATGGTGAATGTTGAGTTCTTCAAGGTAATCTTGCCAAATGCACAACTTCATTCTGTTTTGTTGGCCTTAGTAGTGTGTAGTTTGAGGCAATGCCAAGCTTTCTTTTTTCTTCCTTTTCTCATATATGATATACTGGTTACTGCATACAGGGATTATGCCAGATGTTTGAGTTCTATTATTATTTTGTATTTGAAACTTTTGGCCATCAAGACAATGCAAATGGAAAAGGGGTTGGTGATTTTCTTAATTGTAAGTTGTTATTTCTATTTATCACCTTGTATGCTCCTTGCTGTTTGTTATATTCTTTCTCCCCATTTAGTTCTTTACTCAGTGATAGATATTTGCAGATCGTCTGAAGACTGCTGTCAACAGAATCATGCAGGATTGTGAACAATATATAAAACCGCACCTTTCATCTTCATCCACACCTCTGAATCCACCATTTAAGCATGTGGATTCTACACAAGCATCCAGTGGCACTCTTGGTCTTAAGGTGTTTGCTTTGTATGGCCTCGTATTAATATATTTCTCTGTACTTCTTTCATTGCTCCTTTGTTCTTCTCTTTCTTTGAAGGAATGATTTGGGATCCTTTTGAAATTTAAGTGTTGATGATTGCTTTTGAGAGGGAATACCGATTGGGGATCCAGTTGAAATGTATGTGTTGATGATGCTATACCATGTGGGTGTATCTTTTACTATGGCTTCTGAACTGATTTCAAAGGGGGGTGTATTGCTTTGTTTCCTTGATCTTTTGGACATAGATATTTGTAGAGTTAGATTTATGTGTGGAGGCCCCTATAAGTGAGGCATAGAAGGGATGCTGTGTTTAACTTTTTCATCCTTTGGATTGGGCAGTCTGTAGTATGTTTCTTTGTATCTAACATCTTGTTTATGCTGTAGGAACGATGCACTGCTGTTGATACAATGTCTCAAGTTGCTCGAGTATTACATAGAGCAAAGCCTCATCTTCAGTCAATGCTATTGCAAAATAATCCATCTATTGTTGAAGATTTTTTTATGATTATGGTAGGCATTGTGGTTTCTGTTTGATAGTTTGTCTGGATTTAGTTGATATTGGTTAACTTGGAACAAGTGATCAAGCTTCTTAGTGATAAGGGATTCTGCCATCTTCAACTTTTACTTTCCAGATAATATCGATGAGAAAAAAAAAAAAACAGAAACACAGGCAGATAGTAGCTGTCATTTTATGACTGTTTTTCAACTCTTCAATCAACTTTCAATTTTGTTAGTCTTTATATTACATGTGAACATTGAATGTGGTCTGTTGCTTTCTCTTAGGTTGACTCTGTACCAGATCTTACAGAGCACATCCATAGAGCAACTGCAAGGTCACTTCTTCATATCAATGGGTAAGACATAAGAAGAAAATTTTGAATTTATTCTGCTGTCTGATAAATATTTTTCATTACATATGAAACAGGACCACATTTCGTTCCTTCTTTACGAGGTGGCTTTCGCTCTTTCGAATAGACTCTTCCAAGTAATTGGGGAAGTCTGGATTTCCCCACGAGTAGTGCTAGATTTTTTGACAATTGGGTATATTGGGTTTGGGCCTTTGGGGAGGTAGGGACAGGATTTACGGCGGTGTGCTGTTATTATAGCAATCTCTTGGTGTATTTGGCTGGTGCATAATAGGCGGGTTTTTGATAAGGGCATTCATTCCATGGGGAGGGTTTTTACTCCAAAAGGACGAAAACCAAAAAAGTAAGTCAGGGCTTTTAAGGATTATCCTCTTTCAGTTATATACGGCGCTCTCTGTAATTTCTCTGTGCTTAGAGGACATCTTGTCCGGCAGCTCATTTGACTATTGATTTATAAGATTAGTATTCCATAGAAAAATAGAAAATAAAAACATTAGTGTTGCAAACTTATGTTTACAAAAAATCATCACGGGTCTTAAGCCAGGATAAAGTAGGAGAGTTGCATGGTAGGCTGGTGACAGCCAACGCATCTAACCTAGTCTCAAGCCCGGATAAGATTGTTCTTTGTCGATTTTGGGATGTGTGTGAGTGCGTGTTCCATTTGGTCTTGATAGCCGACCCCAAATAAATTTTGGACTAAGGCTTTGGGGAAGAAGAAGAAGAAGTAGAGAATTACATATGAAAATAGTCTCCGTGATTTCCTACCGTGTCACTTTGATGGATAGGGGTGGGAGGAACCATTAATAAGATTATACTTGAGTTTCACTATTTCTTGAATGTGCATCTCTTAATATTTATCTGGATTTTAGAAGTGTTAATGTGAGAGCGCATGTTGGTTGGTGGTTTTTTTATTTTTTATTTTCATTTTCTGGGTAGTTGTCTTATGATTTAATTAATCTGTTCTTTTGAAAATGATAAAATGGGCTAGGTACATGAACTAATCTATTGGTTTAGACTCTTGAGAGGCGTTTATGTTTTGTATTTATTGTTTTTTAGCTCAGCGTATTGTGCTGCTGGCAAGGTTTTGTTGTTTTGCAATGGCAATCAAGCTTTTTGTACTGACTTTGAGCCCTAGGTCATGCTTAGAAAGAACATGGGGGTATCAAATTGGATGTGGAGGGAATGTAGTTTTTACTGCAAAAAATACTATGGCCTTGCGCTTGACGAACATGGCAAGTTTTTTCTTGTTTAGGGTCCTCCCACCGGCGGGTCCCCTCCTGCCGTACTTGAGTTCCGTTCACATTCTTTCACAATATTCTAGTAGCTGTCATTCCTTTCTGTACATTCGTGCTTCTAAGCTGCTGTAAGCCTGCGTTATGTGATTCACTTCAATGTCATCTTTATTGCCTACTTTCTGAGTTATTACTATCTTGTTTAATTTTGTTTCTTTTTTCTTTTACATATTTATTAGCATAACTTCTTGTAGTGTATGCTTATCTGGATGTGGGGAATGTTTTGTTAAAAGTTCCACAAGTTTCCCTTATCACTTCGCCCTCCCAAAAATTTAATCCCAACATCTCTTCACCATCAAAAATTCAATCAGTTTCTCCTCGGTCCTCTCTTGTTCCTGCACAATCGCCAAAACTTATTTCAACGGGAAACTAATGCGAGAACCACCACAACTGTTACCCTGCACAGCCAACACAAATGCATCCATCCACAACCACCGCATGTGCACCACTGCATGTGACGAAGACCACCACCGCAAGAGCGTGCAACAAAACACCACCAAATTTAGCCATGGTATATTGCGAAGAAGCAACACAAAATGACAAAAGTATAGAAAAATAAAATATAAGTTTCCTGCAACATAGAAGCCACTGACCAACAAGGCACAAAGAAAAGAGATCGGGAAAATGACGCACTGCCAACACCATCAACAAATCAACACCCAACCGCGAAAATCCCTACTTTATTTCACAGTTTTTTTTCTCTACGGCTTCTACGAAAACGAACTGGTTGGGGAGATTGTGGGGAGTATATGGTGGAGGGAGAAAGGGAGTTACGTGTTTGAGAGAGCGAAATGATGAGGGTAACTTATGGAAATTTTACAACAAAATACACTACATTGAGAAAATTGTACAACATTGGGTAATTCCCTTTATTAGTTATTTTGTGTGTTAAAGGTGAACATATTTGGTTTCTGACTGCCAGCCATCTTGATCAGGTATGTTGATCGTATTGCAACTGCGAAATGGGAAGTCAAAGAGCTTGGATTGGAGCACAACGGGTATATTTAACTTCTACTGAGGAATGTAGTTTCTGTGCTGTTTACTGAAAAAAAAAAGCAACCCCCTTCTCTTTCTTCTGTTCAACAACTGTTAAAAGAAAGCTCATTTTTTTTGTAAGAAAAAAGAAACATCAAAGAGGACAAGATGTCATCTCTGGCAAAATGTTACAGATTCTCCTAATCTCGCTGTAAATTTGCAGTTGAAGAAGTATTCCTAAAACAACCAGACTTGGCCCACAAGGAGGCCAAAAACGTCACTCTATCCCAAAGGTTGTCTATGGGATGATAAACATTAGTGAAGACCTGAGCGTTTGTCTCTAGGCAAATGCACCAAATGGTAGACGTCAAAGCACATTTCTACAATATTTAGCACTCTTTTTCCCTTTTAAATCCCAAAAAAAATCCATGTACAAGTGCACACAAATCAGGAGGACACACCCATTGTTTATCCCCAACGCCAATCAATACTCCAAAGAGTGCTCACTTACTGACGATGTAAAAATAGTTGATTGACTTCCTCGCTACTCTGGTGGCACATAACAAAGATTCAATCGCTTCGCTCTTCTCGTTCAGTAATGTCCAACTAAATTGTGCATTTCCACCCCATTGTGCCTGCTTATTTATTTCCTTTTTTTAGGTGATTTATTCTTTGAAATTTATGATCAACTAAGAAAAATCCTTATGCAAGTTCTATTTGGGTAGCACCATAGCTGGTGCTTACTATTTTCTTAAATTTGGTTGTGGACTGATGCTTATTCACATATAACAGTTATGTGGATCTGCTTTTGGGAGAATTCAAGCATTACAGAACAAGGCTTGCTCATGCAGGAATTCACAAGGAGGTAACAAGCTCCACCTTAAGTTCTTATTGTGCTTCTGCATACCCCTCTGTAGCTTTGCCTTGAGTAGAGTGAGTTTAACCTGTGTGTCAGATATTAATGTGACTGATGTCTATATTCACTTGTCCAAAGGGAGTAGATAAGAAAAGCACCAGTGTTTTCACTAGGGAATAATACTGGGTGTCTGTTTGCTTGTTTCTGTTCCATCTTACTTTGAGACAGAAAAGATAAATCATGGCGTATTTAGTCTAATTTCATAAATTTGTTTTAGCTCATCACGAGTGGGCAGAATCAAATCTGTTTTAAAAGTTTATGTAATTCGTGGTACGAGTGCTGTCTTTCTAGTCTTCTCTGCAAAAATGAAAAGGAATATTATCTATATGACATTTTGTCATTAATGATTTGAAGAGAACATAGGAACAAACTTGAAGTCAAAGTGTGGTGTTTAATGTCATTGCGAAGTAGCTGATGAGTTGTAATGCGTAGTTTCACATTACTTTAACTCAAGTATATTGTGTAGGAAGAAAGTGTGGTGACTACCATAAGTTGTAGCCATGGGAGTCACCATAGTGTAATCAAGACCATTGATTTCGCACATCATGGCCGTTCATATGTATTAATCAAGAAACTAATATAAATTACTCAAAAAATTATTAAAGTTGGTATACTATGACTTGAAAAGAATCTCAAAAAATAAAAGTTAGGTAATTATAATTTTACAAAATTTATTGTGACCACAATTGTAGTGATTTTTTTTTTTTTGGAAAATTAAATTAAAGTTTTAAAATTTAGACTTAAAACTCTTCAAAAAATCTTTTTAAAAAATTGTGAGCAATATTTAAATTGTTTTACAGCATTCTAGATAAGCCAATTATTTTTTTCCTATTTTGAATTACTTCTACATTATTTATAGATTTTTTGTAGTTTTAATGGCCAAGATTACTTGATGTAAAAAAATGAATTGGCTAGATTAGAGTATTAGACTATGTTATGGTGACTACAACTTATCACCATACTTTCTTCCATATTGTGTATGTCATTGGACCAAAATTTAGTTTTAACCCCTGATTCTGTGGAACTGGCTATTTGTTCGCTCTTCCTGTTTTCACACAGGCATTGGATTTGAATATTTGATGTCCCAGTGTTAATATAAAAAAGAGAGATGTTTTTGTAATGCTTTTGAGAGAAATCCTTTGTATGTAAATGTTTATTTTGTTAAAAAGTTTCTTCTTGTCGGGACATTGGAGTTTTCTGTACTTCAAATTCCATTTTGGTGGATGTTAGCCGACCCCAATCAGTTTTGGGATCAGGGCTATGTTGTTCCTAGTTGTTGCCTCTAATTTTTTTCTCCCTTAAATTATTCTTTATTATTGTTACCATTAGCCTCTGCAAGTTCCCGTGTGAAAAGGTTTCCTATTTACTGTGTAGCTGACCTTGATGCAATGTTGTATGCTTTGTTGGGCTGGATGCCTGGATCACAACCCCACCTTGGTGACACAGATAAAAGAAGCTTGGATGTTTCATATTTTCCTCTTGTCTAGCCCCACACCCTATCTTAGGGGGGTTCGGTTTAAGTTTTTTAGCTTCCTTGTGGGCGAATTCGCGTGCAGGGTGC
>ONZK01004234.1:7253-25938 GCA_900322385.1 Pharnaceum exiguum
GGATTTGAGCTTGGCAATAAAATACTAACCTTTTGCCAAAAAAAAAAAAACATCATAACTACATAACTGCTGATGTCCAATTATGCCGTAAGTTGACCTTCGTAGGTACTGAGTCCAGTGAGTACACTGCGGATTTGAAAATGAATTTCCTAATTTTGATGAGTTGAATTTGGTTCCCGATCGTTTGATCCTTCAAAAGATAATTCATTTCACATTGACCGTGACAGTGACATATTGGAATAGGGTGAGAGCAGATGCCTATCATGCGTACCTTGTTTGGAAGAATTCTAAATTTAATGACATAAGAAGCAAAATATCAATCTTTGGGCGAAACTTTATTATTAGATGTATATAACAACTTTAGGTCTAGGGAGTTAGATGGTATTCTACTAGCCGACAAGTTAGGAGAATCCCTCGAGAGGAGGGTCTCCTAATTCTTTCATTCTCACTTTTTTTATAAAAAAAAAAAACAACAACTTGTGTTCGTTAATTTTGCTTACATGAATGCCGAATTTGTATAATTTTTTGTTAGATGCATCACAAATAGAAGGAAAGAGACAAAATATTTGAAGCCTAAGAGATTCTATGTATTTTACATGTGTGGTTTAGAGTTTACTTGCATACTTACTCTTACAATCTGTTCGCATAAATATTTGGATGTTATATTGTAAACCTAATCATTGTGCTGTTATACCCCAAGAGTTTACAAACTTTTAGAATTTTCTTTTACCAATTTGCAGAGTTGCGCTATAGTTTATCTCTGTGTTGACTAAGTTATGTAAGTTTCGATGAAGAAATTGTAATAACTCTAGTATTTACACATATTTAAATTCAGATTTTCATTATTTTTAAGAAAATTATTTTATTTGGCATGAGTTAGCTCCAATGAACAAAATTTATTCCTAATTATATTTTCAAATATTTTGATAGCCTGTTAAAATTCTGATCATGCCCAATAAATTACGAAACATTAGTTTGATAAAGATAATAAAATTTACATGTTATTTCAAAAATCATAGGAATAATTTCTACTTTTAAAATTCGTAATCCCGTACATACACCAAAAAAAAGGACTTTAAATTGTGTACATGACTAGAATTTGATTGATTTATTGTGAACACATTTAGTTGGTTTCCAAACTTTCCATATTTCATTTACTAAAATAATAATAATAAAAAATCTATGATTCCATTTTACTTATAACCTTACCAAAAATATTGGGATATTATAGGTTAGGATGTAATTACAGGTGTCAATTCATGTTTTTCATAGTGAGAAACTTCTAAAAGAAATAAACCTTGCGTTCATAACGCTTATTTCAAAATTTAGTCATACGAAAAATGGAAACCTATTTTAGACTAATTAGCTTATGTAACACCATTATTAAAATGAGTACGAAGCTATCCGTTAATAGATTAAAGCCATTCCCGGGTGATCTTATATCCCAATTTCAAGGGACTTTCGTTCTAGAAAGATCAATACATGATAATATGTTATTAACAAATAAAATAATGTTCTTTATAAAGACTTTAGAATAACGCGATGAATAAAAATATGGCATAAGCATTCGGTTAAATCCAAGACTCCATTTATTCATAGTCTTTTTTGGCAGATGACCACATTTTATTCAGTAAAGCAACTCTAGAAAGTTAGCGTATCTTATAAAGACTAATTAATGGCTTCTATAAACACTCCGGCCAAATAGTTAACTTTTATAAATCGAGTATAGTCTTCCCATCTAATGTAATACTTGACCACCGGAAAAATATATTGGATGTCGAATTAACATCCCACATTCGAATAATATAGGTAAATACCTAGCATGTTCGATGTTTGAATAAAGACTAGAAGGTAGCATTTATTAAGATTTAATTAGCGAAGAGTAAAATAGAATGTCTGCAAGGGCAACCAAATTCACTTTCAAAGGCAGAAAAACAGTCCTTCTTCAGTTCAATGTTGAGTCAATTCCATCACATAATATGCAACATTTCAGTCTACATGTCAAGTTAGTGTACCAATGAACTCGATTGTGTAAACTGAAAATTCGTTTAAAAAATAAGGATATTGAAAAACTCACGTTAATGATTGACTGGGTACTGTGTCTAAGCTAAAATATTTGGGTAAATTAGGCAATAGACCAAATGCCACTAATACGACATACATTTGTATACTAGTTTGGAAAATCGTACATGATCCTAATATTCTATGGTCCAATTTGTATAGTACTATCGTACTTAAATAAAAATGATTTATTTACTCGTACGGATTTTCCTTGACTTGGAAGGGAATCATTAACGCAAGAGAAGTTTTTATGAAGGGCTTAAAATGGAATCTAGACTTCAGAATGAAAATCTATTCATGGAAAGATAATTGGGTGGACGGTAATTCTATAATTGACCTTTTAAATAAAAATATATCATGTTCATGTAGACGGGTTTGTATTACCATCTTAGGAATGGGATAGACATTGAAAAACATTACCAAATGGTTCCACATTTCATTACTGAAAAGATAAGGAATATGCCAATTTCTATTTCTGATATCCTAGATGATTTACGATGGGGTCTTACGAGTAATGTAAAGTTTTTGCCTTACACATACCTCGAAATGGAAGCATATATGGATTTGGAAGCTTGATATGAACCACCCCAAGGCAAAAAATTCCTTTGATTGTTTTTTTTATCAAGCACTCTCAACAAGGAATTCCTTTTTGTTTTTTTTGGAGACATAGGTTGTATTTGAGATTAGGTTTAAAGTGCCATCAAAGTGCGTTGTAAAGCACTTTCATTTTTATTTATTTTTGAGGTGTTGGGCAGTTTTTTAAAGTGATGTGAGCGAAAATACTTTTCAAAAATAAGATTTGAAAGGATATTTTTCACCTCACTTATTATCCAGTTGTAGATGGAAGCAATTTCTACTACAGTTACAGTACGCCACCTCCAATACCTACAACAGTTGAAATAAATCCCAAACTCAGCCATATTCTTCCTTTTAAGGATTTTATAATATGTGAGGAAGCGGATAAGTCAATTGATCATATATTTACCCTTTGTACACATGCTGGAAATACTTGAATTAAGGCGATAGAAAACCAAAGGATTAATTGTGATCCACCACAACAGGACATAGAAAATTGGATGCAATTATGTTGGTCAAAATGTGTGGATTCAACATATGAACTTTTAAAATGTCTTTATCTCATATGGAGTATATAGAATGAAAGGAATTATAAAATCTTCAAGCTCAAAAACTTCAACCCCTTGGGAACTTTCTTTAGGGATAGAAGAATGTTTCTAGAAAGCAGCATAGGAAAAAAGAGAGTTGGAGTTTTTCTTCTCATTCACCTATCAACCACATTAGAATCACCCACCGCTCACACATCGAATATAGTCTCCTAGGAGACGGAGTTCTGAAGAATAACTTGGACGGATCCTTTACGTAGAAGCATGAGACTATCTAATATGAGATACAATGATTGCAGATTGCAGCATGAATAACAACTTAGGGAACATCTACGTCCTTGAATCAGAAGCGATTGAATTGCGAAATGGTGTACACGGAGCAAGCATGCTTCTTTGTATAATAATTGAATTAACATGTTTTCAGGCAATATACGAGAAGATTGCACCACGTTGGAAATCATAAATATCATTACCGATATACTATGATTATCCAACAACTTTAAAAAGATCCGCCTCAACCATATATTCCGAGAAGGAAACCGAGAAACAAAATTATTACAAATTATTATTATAAATTGTACTAAAAAGCTGTCAGTTGGAATATATCATGATATGCTCATGAATATAGATAAGGAGTTTGTCTCGAAAGAAGACAAATGTTAATTTCTTCATCATTCCTTACCATTCAAAAACAATAATAATAATAATAATAATAATAATAAAAATTTCCCTTGTAACCTTCACGAGTGTCAGATTCATACTAGTATTTCCAAATCAAAGCCTCTAACTGCTCCAGTCCCAGTCCTAAATAGTCTCGCTTCTCCCCGACATATTGTCAATCTCTCTCGTAGTGAGTAAAAAATGAACTCGCTCATTTCCCTCTCAATCAATTCATATTCATATGTACGTAAATAATGTATACTAACCTCCCTCTCTTAATTTTGTTTCAAGATGATGATCACCTCATAAACACTTCTTCCCCCCTCCTCCCAAATTTGATCAAATGGGCTTCTTCTTCAAGTTACCACTTTCCATGGTCATATGTCTCCTCTCACTTCCCCCATTTCCCTATCTGGTAACTCTTTTTTTATTTAAATATTGGGTTACTGATTGGCTTGTGAATTTGTGATATTTATCTTTCTCTCTAATAACCATTTGTGGGTAGTTGTTGAAAAGACTTGTCTTTGTGTTATGTAATGTGAAATATTCTGTGGGGTTACTTTCATTTTACTGTCTATTGACTATTTAAGTGTGCTAATTTAGTTTGTTTTACTTTTTGGGTTAGTCTTCTTTTTTTCTGTGGGAAAGAGGTTATTTATAACCTATCGGGTAAACATTAATTACCCATCTCACCCAGTCTCGTATTTACTCTTTTTTTTTTGTGAAATTAACAACACGACTTCGTAAACAAGCATCAAGGATAAAATATGTGATTGAGGCAAAGACAGAAATCAAATAAATAAATTTGGTTAAAGAAAAAGAAGAAAAGACTTGAGATTTGGAAGAAGAAAAGAAAACACGTGAAAATTTGACGAAATAGTATCTATGAACAAGTGGGCAGTTTCGAAAAGGTAAATTTTATGGGTGTAGATAAGGAAAATCTTTTCTTTTTGTAGGCACATGGGCCCCAATCTAAGGGAAATGAATTCACTTAGACTAGGTAAACCCATGAACCCACCCGAAAGTAGTTGAATGCGCATGCTATTGAATAAGAGTCGCCACCAATTTTATTTTAGCAAGCATATATATATATACATACTATTAGGAAAACAATTGGAAAACCCGTTTTATATTATCTTGTTATTAAATGATTTAAATATAGCAAAAAACATTTGAATTCTCTTGTATTGTTCGTGAGGAACAACACAAGGTTTTAAGCAAAGAAATTTAATTTGCACAACCAAAGATCAAGATCGGGAACGAAATTTAAACCTCTACTAGCTTGATGTATTCTAATATAATTAGCTAAACCACACAGTTCATTACAACCTAACGCATTTATCTATATTACTCGTCTTGTACACATGCAAGATTTATCAATTTAGCGAAGTTTAAACATGCAACCATATTCCGTTTCATAATACACATAAGAAATAAAGGTCAGTTTTATTAACCTAGTGGTCACTTGTTATTATTCAAATTATAGGGTCCCATATGGCTCTTGCCACGATCTCCCACATGCCAATGCTTAGGTATAGTGATAACAATAATAAACAAGTATAAGAAAGCAAATTAGAGCATAGGTGAGAAGAGAAAGGGTTAGTTCATAAAGAAATTAGGAACGGAAACCTTACCTTGCGCGTTTAACCAACTATATGTCCAAAAAGGACCTTCACATGCATACACGAGTTATTAGATTTCAAACATTATAATCACTAATCTACATAATGAAAATACAAGAAATTGAAAGCAATATAAAGGTGGTGCCTTCAGGACCTTTGCCGTATAGCTAACTTGAAAACTCCAAGGATTGGGGCGGGATGATGCTTGAGAAAGGTAACCGTAGTCTTGAAAATTCTCCTTGTGTGATGCTAAGATGTTTAGAATTGCTAGTGTGTTTGGTTGCTTTGAAAGGAGTAGATTTTAGACTTAGGTGGAAATTGATTAGTTAGGTGCAAATTTATGCATAATAATAGTATAATAGTGTGTTGTTCAAATGAATGAAATGAGGGGGGTATTTATAGGAGGGAAATGAAGAATGGCCGGACTTAAAGAATATTAGGGTAAATATAAGAGAGATTGCACAAAGATCCGAGCCAAAAATAAACTTTGTACGTAAAATGATCCTGGCGGCAACCGCCCAAGTCTGGCGCGCGGCGTCAGTAGTGGCTTCTGAAAAAGTGACTCTGGCTCTGTACAAAATCATGCTTCTGTTTGGGTTTTTCTACCGCCTGGCTTCTGGCGCTATCCGCCGGTAGGGATGGCAACGCGTCAGGTATGGGTCGGGTCCAGTGAGATCCATACCCGACCCGTCACTTTCGGGTCTGAAAAAGTGAGATCCATACCCGGATCCGACGGGTCTAACCGGGTCTCGGGTCCTAAACGGGTCTAAGCATGAAATGAAAAAAAAGAAGGTAAAATATGTCAGCTTGACTTCACGATGGGACTATGGCAGCGAAGGCTAATCAAAATACCAGGCTGACCCAAATTAACATCAAATACAAGTTCCTTTCTCTCTTTCCATCTTGGATCATTTTCTCTCTCATCTCCTCCCTTGTCTTCAATTGCTGCATCGACTCTTTCTTTCAAACTGTTCTTTTAAACTATTCTCAAATTTTTCAAAATAGTCTTCATTTCCTCGTTATTGTATCTTTCCTAAATTTTCCAGATCTTAAATATTTTACATCCAAGGGAAACTTGCTAAGGTTGGAATAAAAATCACTAATTGATGGGTGATTGCTTTAGTAATGGAGGTGATATGTGAGATGGCAAAAACAAAAATGGAAAGGGAAAAAAAAGGTTGGCGGTGAACCAATTCAGCCAAATACGCCTAATCTTGACAATAGTTGGGTAGGAGATTTCTTTTTAAATTTTGTGACTTGTTCAAGTGGAACAAAAAGGGAAAAAAATTGAAGTTCACCCTTAAACGGGTCTCGGGTCCATATTCTGGACCCGATCCATACCCGAATATACCGGGTCTGAAATATTAGGACCCATATCCTTTCTTAAAGGGTCGGGTCTGACGGGTCCTTAACGGGTCCGGGTCTAATTGCCATCCCTATCAGCCGGTCTCTTGCGCTATCCGCCGGGAATGGATTTCGACAGACTTTGATTTTCCTTTTCTGTTTATGCGGAATATTGCTAATTATATTTTAGGCAATTAGTAAACTCGTATTAGGCTCTAAATATTACGGGAATATGAAGAAAAGAAGAGATTGCTTTTTCACCAAGCAGTACTTATTTAAATAAAATGAATATTTAAATAAATAAATATCTAAAATGGCTTAGTGGATTGGGCTTATTATGTGGGCTAAATTGAAATAGAGTAATTAATCAATAATTAGGCCATTGGGCTAATTCTAATTAATCGGACGGGCTATGCTATTATTAATGGTCCAAATGACGATTAATAATGGATTGGGTTTAGGAATCGACTTCAACTACTTTCTCAAGCACCGGTGCACCCATTTTAATGAAGTTTCAAGCTAACCGAAGGATATAAGTTTGGGGAATTTCGTCATTAGTCATGGCAATACCCCGTACAAAATACGATATTTACACTTTTTTTTTCAAATGGGTAGAAGTAGCACTTAGGTTTATATATTAAAATATTACATCATAATTATCTAATTTTCTCTGTCCGCTTATTCTTTTAATGCACAAAAATCAATAATTTTTAATGATATTTACTTAATTGAATGTCACATAGGATGAATAATTTTGTTGACCAAAGAAAAACATAATGAAGAAAACTGTATCCTAGATAATGGTAGTTATTGATTATTCTAATCGAATACATCTACTCGATTATTCTAATCAAATACATGTCGTCACTTTGTCGCATCATACTAATTTTTTTATGTATCTACTTGAAAAGTTAGTTACCATAGTTTACCTCCAAGAAAGAGAAAAGAAACACTAAGTTGACATGTATTTGATTCAAAGTAATGATCTTGCTTTTCTTTTTTTAATTGTCAAAGATGTAAATGAATGTTTTCATAATTTATGTGACCATATTAATGATTAAGAAAGTTAAATAGGTACACTTATATATTACACTTACTTATGGGATTTTGTCACATCACTTTGTATTTCAATGTGTTGCAGCATGCATATCTAATTTTGTCTCCCTAGTTTCCGTTTTAGTATATTATATACATATATATTATATAGATTCAGATTAAGAGTTGTGATTTAATGAATGTTTTTTTATAGAAAAGTTGTGATGAAAGCTATGATAATTGAAGAGGAAAAAAGATATAAAGATATAATGATATTGTAAATATATTCTATCATTGACATAATTGACTTTTTTAACTACATATAAATTCTGAACGCATTGGGTCTATTTCTCAATGTAGTGGAAATTTTATATAGATTCTCTTTATTATCCTTTTCATTTCCGCATCTCTCATTTCTCACTCTCCCTCCCTTGCCCTTGTACCCATTATAGAATACATATCTCCCTCCTCCATATTCATTAAAGAAAATAAATTCCTTAACCGAGTTACCCAAGTACCACTTATCCATCAAAAAAAAAGTACCACTTAAAACCTTTATCTTACCCCCTCAAGTCTATCCTCTAGTTTCCCTTTCGATTTCCCGACCCCGTAATGATAAGAAGCAAAATGGAAATTCATTTTGCCTATGGAACACAACATGTAAGCCTAACACCACTAAAAATGGTATGACTTTCATGATTGAATCACTCATATACTTCCTTAATAAATTGGATAGCAGTTAGAGCACGAAGGATAATTCTGCTAAGAAATGTTTTTCTCAATCGATTTAATTGGTCACCAAAAAAACAAAAACTTGAAACTAGGAACACATGCAAAACATTACCTCATTGAAATTGATTAATGGTTCCATATTTATCAATCCTAATAGTAATTGTAACAATCTATGACTTATATTGTAGTCAATGATTTATGTTAATATAGTGTAGTTTTTTAGAGTTAGAAATTTATAAAGTAAGGATTGTGAGAGTTGCATGTCTTCTTTATTTTCTATAGGGGCAGTTTATGAAAATTTTACAAAACAATTCAACTATATTGAGAAATAACCCCATTACGCTGAGAAAATCCCTATATTACTAATAACACATAACCATCAAAGAATAAAAAAAAGTAGTATATTTCTTAGTTTTACATACACGAAAACTTTCAACGCAAACTATATATGAAGAAAGAACGAGATTAAACACAAAAGATAATCACCTCATCCAATACTTGTTATTGTACGTGCTCCTCATGTGGACATGGCCTCTGCCCTTCTTGGCAGGCTCCACGTAAAATTTTGCTTAGGGTTCACAATAGAGACCTCATGATAGAGTGTATTAGCAACGCCGACTTCCTGATTGGGCCTTACACCGAGGCATTCCGATCCGATAATCTGTTTTGTGGGGATGAGATCAATTAGTTGAGGCAATGCCATATTTATTTTCACTTTTGATTGTTTTCTCACACGACTTAGTTTGCTTGTGTATCAAAGACCTATTTGATGTTTTAATGTGACTAATAGATCCTCGCGCTTTGTTAATGATGTGTTTTGATTTACAAGTCAACTAGGCCGAGTGAGATAAATGTTGTTTACTTGAAATACTGTGAGACTAGAAAGAAAAACAAAATTCAACTAAGGATATAGTTTAGGGAATGTGAAATTCAAATGGGTAATCGAGTTTGCATGTGAAGTAGATTTTGATCAGTAGGATCAGCTAGCAAGCAAGTATCAGTATATTCCAATATTTGGTAGTTCCGATCCGATTTAGTTTGGAAATGTCCAAATTTTTCCTTACTCCATGCTTTGAGCCCCATTTTAGTCGCTTTGATTTTATTATCTAATCGAAGTAAGGATGAACCTGATATTGTAGGAAGTGTCCATTTGTCTTTGATAAATTGTTCGGTATCTTTATGAGAGATCCATGCCGACTGAAATCGAAATAATCTATATTTAATTATAGGCATCGAGTGAGCATCAAGCAGGAATGGGACATGATCATAACACATGAACTGGCCATTAAAAACCGTACTATCCGGGTAATAGGCTACCCAGTCCGATCTTTCTAAGACCTGATCGAGTTTTTTCAGGATACAATGATTGTGGAAGGTTCTTTTCCATGTGAAACAATTACCTATGTTTGATATCGATTCAAGGTTGTTTCGAAGGTCAAAATCCGGTAGCCTCTTGATATTTCGGGGAGTGGTCGGACTACCCCTTGTTTATCATCAACGATAAGTAGTTCATTCATATGGATGTGGTGTAGTGTTATTCATGTTACTTAAAATTTCCTAGAATTCATTTTTATTTCGGTCCTGGGCAGGCGCATAAATCCCCGTAAGGATTGAGGAATGTCAGAAATAAATATCATCAATAAGATAGAGATAAATCGATCACCCTTGTCTACAATAGTATCAGTGATGTTCTTATTATTCCATAGAATCCATATTCCACCACAATGGTTGACAACATCTACGATTTCATTGAATTGTAAGCCGAGTTTTTTAATTTTCCGTTTTGAAGTAATTTTGCAGGTAAATGTTTCAATGATGATCATTATATAAGGTTGGAACTTATTTTTCAGGAAAATAAGTTCTCCTAAAGCCATATCTTTTTTGCTCCTTTAATATTCTAACTAATTATTTCATTTAAATATAACATTAAGAAGGGAGAAAGCCAAAGTCAGACAATTAACAATCTGTAGATACATGGCCATCACAAGACTTGTTAATCGTACACTTAAAACTGGACAACATGTTAAAATTAGACCAACGCAGTTGAAGCGAACAAGGTTCGTAGCAGAAAAAGTTGTAAAGAGAGATACCAAAGCAACAAGTGCTTGTCGAATAATTATCATTGAGCCGAAGCTTAGTCCAATGGATCTCAGAAGAGATCCAAGCATATACAGGTATATATCAGAATGAAATAGCAGGCAAAAATAAACAAACATCCATGTAAAAAGGAGCAATTTAGAAGTAATAACGACATGATTAACATAAAATTACAAAGCATTACAGTAATTACAACATGCTTAACAAGTTAGAATGTATGTCCCTTCATTTGATTCAAGGGAATGAAATACAAAGCATTACTGTAGAGGACGATAATAAAGTAAAAAAACCGGTATAATCCCAAGCCATTCATACAGACCCACTATGCAGAAGACAAGTCCATCCGTTTCAGCGGAAGGAGAAGGACCTGCCTCACATTGTAGCCATATCAAAAGAAGTTTTCAAATAAAAGGTGCGCAGAACCTTACTCGGAGACAAAATGGCATTGGTCTTATGATGATACATTCTAAAAATCTGAAATTGCATGAAGACATAGAAACAAATACTACGCACACCTACTTGAGTAGTGCGAGCTGAGAGACGCGGGACATTTCGTTCGAGAATCCGACAACTTGTTTTTAAGAAATGAAAAAACGGCTCTTTTCTTCTTATTTCGCGAGACACGTGTCACGCAGCCCTTAGACCGCATGGCGTGTGTCCTACTCGGTAAACCGCGTGACACGCGTCCTGCACTGTTGGACCGTGTGATACTCGTCTTGCACGGCGCTGACACTTAAAAGGAAGGCACACAATTGGGCATGTTAGTTAAGTCCATTGTGTTATTATTTCAAGAGTGAGATAGAGAGAACCAAAGAGCACAAAGAGTACTAGAAGTTTTGATGGGGCAAATGTAAGTCTTGATGGGAAAATAGTAGTTTATGAAAAGGATTGTACTAAAGTACTAGAAGTACTGGTCCACAGAACCGATGTTAAAGAGATTATAATAATAAGGGATACAGACTCTTGGAATAAGTACATATTACCTGGAGTTTGTATTTCGCAATCCGATGGTGAAACACTCATTAACTACATGAAAGAAAGGAGGGTAAATGAGAATAACACTAGCTGCTTTTGTGATATTTTATTGTTTTTTCTTAATTTTTTATATACTACTCATATAAATTTTTATTTTATTTTTCAAAGTGATGCAATGCCACAGATTTGCAAAACAGAAGAGGTAGAAAATACGGAGAATGACCCAGCTTTGGAGAGCTACTCTTCAAGAGGGCCACCTGATTGGGATTACGGTGGTGTTATGAAGGTAAGTGCATTGGTATTTTACATGTGTTCATCATTTATGTATAGAATCGAAGGCACCATAATGTTTTATTTATAATCAAACCCTATTTCCAAACTCATGCGTTATTGTGTAGTCGTTTTTGTTGTTGTTGGTAAAGTAAGATCCTTTGTCCCAAATAACTAACACGTACCCTTACAAGCAAGGTGCAGTACAAAGTTCCAGTCAACTAACGAAAAGAAAAGCGCTTATTACATCTCTTTTTATTGAGTAGAGGACCGTATTAGTTCATTTATGAATGATGTTTAAAACTCAATTTGAATCAAAATTTAATGTAACTCAACTAAAATAGGATTGATGTGATGTTTTAAAAAACAAGTGATCAATATAAAATTGTTTAGTGTTTTGAATACAAACATGTGGCCATCAATAGTGGGAGCTATTACTTTACTTGTCACAAGTCACAACGGTATGCATTTGATCAATTCAAGGTCTGAAAAAAGGAGGACAGTGTTGGAATAAGGGGAGGGAGCCTTTGGATGCGCTTAGTTTTAACAAGTGATTTCTCGACGTGCAAGTTTCTCTTTGATTATATTTGTTGCAATGGCGTAACCCCTTGTCTTTACAAACTTTCGGTGAGCAACTATATTGCAATGGTCCTAGGTCCTATCTAATGATCTCGTTGATCATATCAGTGGAATTAACATTTAGTATATCTGTGTATCTCTACGAATTTAGTTGTTTCATTTTAGATCATGGTTTATTAAATTGACCATATCAATGGCTTCTTTGGACCACGAGTAAAATAGAGTAAAATGCCGAATTCGACTCCCCTAATAGGTTATCCTAGGTTGCACAGACACTCCACTTAAGATGCCAACATTACTCGGATTCGTGTCTCAAGGAGTTTTATTATTTCTCCATTATTTCTTTTTATCTAGAAAATGGGACATAGGTCTAGGAAACCTAAAAGACATACCATACCATTTTTTTTTGAAATCGAATGTCCTCCATGGTGGTTTTCATGATGCAGTTGTTTTCTTTGTTGCGGGAGATTTCATGAAAATGAGACCTAACATAATGCTGGAGAATGAATAAATAAGATAAATTAAAAGGTACAAGTTTTTTAAGTGTGTGGAAATAGCTATGGTTTTTCGGTTCCTTTTTTATTTAAGGAACTCATTATGAAACTATGTAAAAGTCCAATTGTATATTATTTAGTTTTAATTTATTTTTTTTGGGGTTATGTAAGGTGTATCCAAAGCAATGTGGAAAAACAAAAGGAAATATGTTGTCAGTTGTCCTATACCCTATATTTTTGGAATGTCATGTATCGGTGTCAGTATGCGTGTCTGTATTCGTGCAATCTAGGGGTTATCCCTTTAACCTTGTACACTAATATGGATTGTCTAGCTAAACATAGTAAACTCTGAATTGGTATCAAGTTTACTAAATTTTGGGTGGCTTAATTGTTAAACTTTCTGATCCCATTTAAAATATTGAAACTTTATAGTAAAAATTTGTTCATTTTATAATGTTGCAGTATAATATTAAAAATTACGTTCATTTTAAAATAACGTTGCAACCTGATATTTGTGGACATGGGACATTGCTCACTTTATCTTCAAACATATTAATTGTTACCGGGCTACTAGTGAACGATAGATGGATGTACACCATTTTGTTGGGAACTTCAATGTCAACCCACTTAGATGCTGGATTGGTGTACATTATAAAGAAAGCACATCCAAATTGGTCTATTGCAGCAACTATATCTGCGATGACCACAACTGCAACTCCATTAGTTATCAAGAAAAAGATGAAGATATATTCATGGAATTGGAAATGGTATGGTCAACATTGTAAAGGCACTCGATCCAGGAGATGTTATGGGTGGGATATAAAAGAACAAGTGGGTTATTTAAGGGGTTTTAGAATGCGAGATAGTGAACTACTTATGTTCGTTGGCATTGATTAATTCAAGAAGTCAAAAGTTACAATTGACGCTAAAGATGTAAATCGAGCTTCTTTTTATGCGTTGTAACGTAACAATGCTCCTGTTGATGTCCAATTCCAACGTCTGTTGACATTCGTCGTTACTGAGTCTTGTGTACACACCGCGGAGTTTGAAAATAAATTTCCAAATTTTGTTGAGTTGAATGTAGTCCCTGATCACTTATTGTAGACACCAAATTAAAATTTTGACACTAATTTACAAATAAAATCCAATAATATTAAAAAAAAGAAAATACATAAAAATATTAAAAGCCCATAAAATTGAAAGTGGAAAAGTCATATAAACTACAAAATACAAAAATACTAAGTTACTAACATGTAATATCAATAATTTGTTAAATTTTCTAATAATAATTAAATAAATAAACCGAAAACGAGCAAATCTTAAAAGTATAAATGATGTATTAAATCCCCATTAATTTTACAAATCAAAACATGCTTAAAAATGCTTTAAAAAGATCAAAATACCTTTAAAATATGAAAATACATAAAATGTATCAAAATACATAGATAATATACGGAAATGGTATAATATACACTTCTCAGCCAGTAGAAATATGCCATATGCTTGTATGAAACACTTAAAAATACCTTTCAATGGTCCAAATACCTTTGAAATACGAAAATACGCAAAATGTACTATAAACGACACGCGCTCCCCTGCATGGGCTAATGCTGAATCGACACGTGTGCAGTCGGTCCCCGCGTCCATGTCAGCGATCTGTGTGCTATTCGCATCTAACGCTCCTTCTAGCGTTTTATTTCCAGATTAAATTCTAACCGTCCATTGTAATCCGGGAAGGAGGGTGCATTGTTTTACCCTAATTGTGTTTGTTTTAACACATAACTAGTTTGAAACCCGTGCGATGCACATGGTATGTTCATTTAAGCACACATAAGCTTAAAAAATTTTGTTTAAGACAACAAACTTTTATTATTTATCCACACAAATATCCAAACTATAAAATGAGATATTAGTACACGACAAAACAACAACACTGAAATATGAAAATTTAAAGGAAAATGCAATTTTATTATGTCAAAATTGTTAACTTGTTCTCATTACTAAGCATTGTTAGGACCATCATTTGGAATATTTGCATCAACTACTGTAGATTGTCTTACCGTCCAAGTATCTTTGAAAGTGGCATGAACGACTCCATTAATTTTGAGATAAGTAAATGATGTAATTCCTTTAATCTCTTTCAATTACAACCTAATTAAAGGTAGTATTTTCACAATTCTTTTGTGTAACATTTCTTAGAGATAAGTAAATGATGTAACTCCTTCAATATCTTTCAATTTTTTCACAATTCTTTTGTGAAAGATCTTTTTATTCATTAATTACAAATATCCCTTTTCATGGATACCATTCCTTAAGCCTATTATTATGCCATTCGAATTGTGTCAGAAGTTAGTGAGATGTGCAAATGGAACTGAATAGGACCTTCGAGGGCAAAGATCTTAGCTTAAGTAAAGAATCGGCGAAATTGTACATGGCTCCATATGTTACCTAAATATGGTATTTGATGGCCATATTATTATGTCACAAAGACTCTCCCTTCTAGCTTTGACTAAAGTAATGAATGCAAAAACACCGTAAAACATGAATTATTAAGAATGATACCAATTGAAATTTGATAAAATTGAAATAACGTAGAGATGCTTTGGATCCTTCTTAAATTGATTTTTGGAAGGAAGATTTGATAATATTGCGCTTCTTGATCTAGCGAAACAAAATGGTTAACCATTACATGAAAAGTGCTTAACTTGCTCTACTGAATTATCAGTTCCAGTCTTTATCAGTCCATATTGTCAACACAACTAAAATCAGATACATAGACCCCTTCCTGGAAAAGAAACAGACGTATAAAAATTTAATTAGTACATGGAATATGAAGATCTTAAAATCAGATGTTGCCGTGGGAAATGAAGTTGTAACCGTAAGTTCTTACAGGAAGATTTGTGGGTTGACTACCTCAAGACGAACTTCAAGTACTCAAGTCCCCTGATATCATCTCGCACTAAAAAGGCATCCTTGAATTTTGTTACACAATAGTTAGACATCTCCGAGTAGTCTAGCAATTCATCTAAATCTGACTTCCCGAAAAGTGATATACCACTTTGGAATGTTCAAAAGGAATCTGATCATCAGGAAAATACTTCATTCCATAACTTTGGTTAGGGAAAAGAAAATGAAAACTTACGATCAAAGTTGGAATTGAAGAAAGGATACCATATGATCAATCACGACACATTATTTAGCATCTCAGCAACTACTGGATCTTTCCTCTTGCTGGTGATCACTGACATAATTCATGGATGGATTCTGAATTTCTGGTTGCATCTTCCAAATTCAATTATATATATTGTAAATTAAAAGAGCTAGTAAAATATTTGCGATTTGTGACCATAAGGTTGTTCACATTTTATAGTAGTACTGGTAGTGAGTTGACTCTCGTACATTATTTGAAAAAGATTTGAGAAAGAGGTTAGCCAAGCGTTTGAAAGATATAAATATTTCAAATTAGGCAACAATAAACTAACGGATCAAAATCTCAAAATAGGCCAATGTGCACAAAGTGTTGACGATGTTGATTCCGCATATTGATCGCATGAATGAAGGAAAGAATTTGATTGTGAATTTTGAAACAAAGGCAACATCGTTACTTGATTGGCAGGTAAAGATGGAAGGATTATGATAATTGATTTGCAAGTTAAATGGTTAAGAGGGAGGATAATAAGTGTTTCCTTAACTGGTTCGTACAAAATATTAGCGGAGCAGTAATATTAGTACTTCTCAATGACTCAAATTTCGAAATTGAACAGGCTAATGATTGTTGATTGTCGTTTCCAATAATGTGTTGACTGCATATTGTAATTGATCTTTATTTTGATTCTTTTGCCTCTTTTATTATTTTTTCAATTTTTTTTATTTTATTATGTTGATTAAATGGGTTAGGGTTTCTTGAAAACTTATGTGATGGACTCTCGTTTATATAATGGTAGAGATTTCATCTAATACACCATTTTATCCAAATTTTACCCCTAAAAATCCCATAACAAACCCAATTCCTCACACAACACCAAAACAGCCATACTTAAACAGAAAAATCAGAAATTTTGCTTGGCACACACAATTTCATTCATGCTTCAATTGATTAAATACCAAATATCTTTTCTCTTTATTGTTTAATTCTCTACACCTAATTGTGAACGCCTCACTTCCTCTTTAAGTACCATCATTCAGACCACATGTATTTAAAGTTCCCCCTAACTCTCAACTTGTAAGCCCCACTAATTTTCTTTATTATTTTAAATATTTGTTATTACCTTTATGATTATTTTATGAGTTATATAGTATTTGGTGTTAAAATATTTATGTATGTGACAAGTGCTGACTAGCCGTTATAAGTTTTTTATGATACCAAAATTAGCTACTATTAAAGGTTTGTTGTTAACTATTTGAATTGACTGACTTAGGCCGGATTAATCAGTTAAATGAGTACTAAATCATGTTTAAAGTAGACTAATGGAGACAAGTGTAAGTCTTAAAAAAAGAAGAAGAGAAAAACGACTTCATTATTAAGAAAAGAAATGCCGAAGCTTAATATGGCAATAAGACTCTAGTTCCATCAGCATAATTTGACTCTCACAAACACTGAAACACATCAAGCGTATACTAGCTAGGCCGACTACGAGGAAGAGCAAGCGATTGACTAAAACCCAGTATCGATTCTAGGTATTCCTTTAATCAATCCCCTCCTACAGTATAATTTCAGTTTGATATATTTATTCATAGTTAAATCTTATGCTACATAAATTTTATCGTACACATGCTAGTACTAATAAAGGGCTAATTGTAGGTTGGAACTGAACTGCAATTGGTAGTATTTGTACAACCTCATTGTGAACTGCTTACTTTATGACTTCATAAAAACGTTATGTTCACTATATTTAAAGTAGTTGTAATTACATGATATGAATTCGACTAGCCCTTATTATAATTGAGATTTGACTACTAAAATTATAGTTTTCGCTACTATTTTAGTGGACTAATTTATGTGATCAGTTTGAGTTATATTTTGGATTATTCGTTTATATTAAGCTACAACTTTTAAAGAGGTGTGATGGTTCAAAAGTGTTGTTTTTATATGTGGATTTATACAATGAGTTGTATTTATCGGATATATTGCGAAAAATATGAATTTCTACGATTCAGAACTATATTACGTTATGAAAGATTTAATCAGTGAAGTGTTGTTTTTATACAATGATGTTATAAAAAGGGATATTTGTATTCTTCGGATTAAGTGTACTCTTACGGTACTCCTAAGTTATAAGGTGGAGTACGGATCATAGGTACTCCTAAGTGAAAGAGTGGAGTACAGATCACAGGTACTCCTAAATTATAAGGTGGAGTACGGATCACAAGTACTCCTAAGGGGTAAGAGGAGTATGGATGTGAAACCCCGTATTTATAAATATTTTATAAATACTTTAAATGATTTTTAATTAATTTTTTGGAATTAATTTATTAATTTTACATTATTAATTAGTTTTATTAAACGAGAGATATCTTTATTATTTATAGTAATTTTCTGATTTATTTTGGGAGATTGTTTATATACAGTTAACCCTACAAGGGAGCCCTCATACAGTGTTTTGACAGTTGCAAATTAGCCTACACTGTATTCACTTTTTCCTCCCTCTCACGTGTATCTCTCTCTCCTCAAACCCAACATCACCTTCCTCTTTCT
>ONZK01004234.1:37613-52489 GCA_900322385.1 Pharnaceum exiguum
CCATAATGACGACTTGGTTAGCTTAGTGGTTGGAAACTTATGGTGGGTGGTGGCACGGGGCTATGGTGGTGCCGTGGTGATGTATCGCCGCCACAAGCCCTACTCCACGCCACCCTCGCTGGGCATGGTTCGGGCTAGATCGGCCCTTGACCGATTCAAACGCAAGGAGAGAGAAAGAGGCACTGTTTGCTTGGATCTAGACGTGAGGACAGAAAACAAGAGATGAGCGACAGTGAGGAGGAGAGAGATATCTTGGTGTTTGAGTGTGGTGTATCGTGTGGTGAATGAAGGAGGGGAAGAGGAGTGAAAGAAAAGAATGGAGAGATAGGAGTTACGGGGGAAGCATGGAGTGAGTGGGGGAAAGAATTGGGGAAAGAAAGGAAAAAGAAAAAGGGAAGAAAATAAAGGAAATTAAGGAGAATTGAATGAAAAAAATAAATCAAATATCAAATATCCTATAAGGGTATGATTGTCATTCTATGTTTCAACAGACTAATAATTGCATGGCACGTCAAAAAAACTAACGGCGTCTAGTTTCCGTTAACCAATCGGGTACCACGTGCGAGAAAATGAAAGCTCGGGGGTATTCTGTACTGGATTCTAAAAGATTGGGTATATGGTGAAATAAGTCAAAGCTTAGGGGTACATGGTGAAAAATCCGAAAAAAATTTGAATCATTCAATTTGGATGTATTTTAGATTTTATATGGATTTTTGAATCAGACTATATGAAACTGGATTGTTTTCCAAATTCACGTATTTAACTTGAATGATTCTTTTAAAAGATTTTTTCAACTTATTTGAGTCCACTTTTTAACTGAGACATCCTTAGAACTAATAAAATGAATAAATTAATTTAAATTTGGCAAAACATTTCATCAAAGTGGCTGAATAAATAAATTTTTAAGTTACTGTCAAAAAAGATTCAAAACTGTCTACATCTCAATACAAGATTTTATTTTGTTCAAAATAATTATCGTTAAACAATAACAATTACACTGGAAAAAATAAGACCCTTAGAAGTCATATAAAATTTTTATTACCTTCAAATGGATTTTAATTATTACAATTTATCAAAGTCTGAACAATTTTTCACTTTTTGTATGAATCTAGCAATTTAAAAATTAATTATGTTTAATTAGTAAAACGTCTCTAATAATCATGAAACTTGGTACACATCAATCCATTGATGATTACTAAGTGTCATAATAATATCATAACACTTTGAGTTATTTTATTAACTTTTCCTTTCGCACTACTTCTAAAATAAAACCAAAAATAAAAGAGGGTGGAAATAAGGGACATGTGAGGGGCACATGGGTGTAATAAGGGTATTTTGGGTAGTTCAAGTGATTTGGTAGTGTTTGACCAAATTGACCACATCATTAGGTAAATCCATATAAAAAATTTTTCATTAGGTAGTTCTTTACAAAAGTGATGTTTCATTAGGTAGTTCCTTACAATTTTCTCCTCCACAATAAAAAACCTCAGTTACATTTAGTAAGGGTATTTTTTGGTCTTTTAGACCCTTTGACCAAGGTCTTGCTCTTTATAGGAAGTTTTTCGTAAATAGTTCTGTGTAAAATTCTCTTAATACTTTAATAAAACGGATTTTTCACCATGTACCCCTGAGCTTTGGGTTAATTCACCATATACCCATTCTTTTTGAATCTTGTACGAGATGCCCCTAAGCTTTCGGTTTTGTTCACACAATAACCACCGTTACTAACTCCGTCTATTTCGACCATAAATGACAAAAGTACCCTTGGTATACCTCTCATTTACTCTCAATAATTCAAGCGCTAATTCAAAATGTCTATCTCCTCGCTCTTTCCTATGTCTTTTTTCTTTCTTCTGTCATTGCTCAATCATCAGAATACACTCATCAAAGTGTTTTTCACAACACAACATACCAAACGAATCATTCACACATGAAAAAAGAAAAGAAGAGAAAACCCCCCGACACTCACTCCTGTGCCGTAAAGACCTATACCGATGTCCACCTATGACACAGATCAACCCCGGCACCCAATCCAATCTTGCATTCGAAGTAACATATCCCCTTCCCCAATATCATTTAGTATTTCATAACTATAAATTCAGTTACCCAAAAAATTCAGTGCTGAAAACAAAAAGACAAAAAAAATATATTACCCACTCGAAACCCACAACCACGGCCTGTAAGGTCAGCCAAGCGACACTTATTGATTTGAGGAGAAGAGAGTGAATGGGAGATAGATCCGAGGGGAATGGGGAAAAAGGAGCAAAGGCTAGATAGGAGGGGAAGGAAGGGGGATGGATAAAAGAGGGCCGTCACCATCGCTGCCCATGAGGAGGTGAAGGCGGGTTTAAATGATAATATTTTTTTAAAAATGTTTTTGGTTGAATTCGATAAGAAAAGAGGGATGTTGGTGGGTGTGGCGGCGGTGAAAACGGAGGAGAGAGAGTGCAGCCTTGGTGGTGGAGAGAGAGTGCGGCTTGGTTGTGTTCATGTGTTGTGTGATGAATGAAGGAAGGAGAAGAAAAAGAAAAGAGATTAAAAGGGAGGGTGGTTAGACTGGTTACGGGGAAGCAGTGAGCGAGGAAGGGATCTGGGAAAAGAATGGAAAAGAAAAAGGAAATAAAAGATAATTAAGGAGAATTGAATGAAAAAAATAAATTAAATACAAATATTATTGTAAGGGTATAATAGTCATTCCATGTTTCAACACACCAATAATTGCATGACATGTCAAAAAAACTAACGCCATCTAACTACCGTTAACACATTGGGTACCGTGTACAAAAAATTAAAAGCTTAGGGGCATCTCGTACAAGATTAAAAAAGAACGGGTATTTGATGAATTAATCCAAAGCTCAGGGATATATGGTGAAAAATCCGTTAATAAAAAGGGCTTTTATACGAAAGAATTAAGCAAAAAAAATGTAGAGCGAGAGTGAGTTAGAGAGAAGCGAGAGCGAGTGTACGGAGCGAAACACACGTGAGATTAGGTTAGTCCTTGTGTTCTGTTTCCTGGAAAAGCCACAGCAACAACGTTGTCACCAGTGTACCTGCATTTTTCATTCACCATCCATCTTTATCCTACCCGTATCCATCCATCTGTTTACATTCACCTACCTGCACCTCACCATCACCATGTCAACATACCTCAACCCTACTCCCACCACACCACTTGACACTCCTAGACCACTGAACTTTAAGGAAGCACTACTTCAAAATCCACCAACTACTATCACCATCCCAGCCTCAGCCCTAATGAAACTCAGAGAACCTTGGAGACATGCTATCATTATAAAATCTCTGGGGAAAACATTCTCCTCGGATTATCTCCGAACACTGGTCCTCAAACATTGGGATCTGAGCCAGAACCTTGAATGGTTCACCCTAGGCAAAGGCTACATGTAACCAACTTCTCCAAACCCAACTAGTAAAATTCAGTCCTTGGCAGATAGGCAACCACTGGGTTGCCGTTGAACCATGAAAGCCGGACTTCAAACCATCTCGAGCCAAACAAGTCAATACCCCTGAATGGATTGCCTTCCCAGAACTCCCAATTGAATACCATTCGGAGGAATGGCTGGGGTATATTGGTGCTAGATTGGGTATTGTTATCAGAACCGACCTTAGCCAAGTTCGTAAAGGAAAAGCCACACAAGCAAGAGTATGTATCTCTCGGTATGTCAATGGAGCCAAACCAACGGTTATCCAAGTGGGTAATTTCACGCAGGAAATTATCTATGAAAATGATGTCAATCAAGTAATTGATGATGAGAGAGCAACACCAGTGGAAGAGCCTGTGACGGAACCAAGGGCAGAACATGAGGGTTGGTCAATAGTCCAACGTCGAAAACTAAGAAAAAGCAACGTGCCAAGAACCATCACCAAGAGGGGAAGACAACACAACCCCCTTCTCGCACAAAAGGAGCGTATTTCCTATTTTAGGAAAAAGGTGGATAATGACATTAAAAACTTGACAGTTGGATCATTTAATGCCTCAACTATCCCTGAGTTCACCTCTCCCCGCCCTGATATTTCAAATTTTGAAATATCACCTAGCCCCAAAACTCCTAACCCACAATCCATTCTTCCAAAGCCCAGCCCAATACTTTCAACAGACATTTCGTGTAAATTAACCCGAGACAACTTCTTTTCCTCTTTTACCTCGTTAACTCCAATCACCCCTTCATCTCCCCAATCCATTTCTCTCCCTCCCTTATCCAACACAGATAACCTCTCATCTCCCTCATTTAACACCAACGCCTCCACTCTGACAGTAAACTCACCTCAGTTAAAACACCCAACTACATTTACTCACCATAATTTTACCATCAACCAGATACCCTCCTTCCTTTCACACCATGCCAATATCCTACTCCCAATCACTCTCCAGCTACAGCCCGGCGTCGAGCTCTTCAATCCGCATTCAGTACTCTCCAATGGGATCCTCACCGAGGTCACCAGAGTCACCGCCGTCGATCGATTGGGCCACCTTTTACGGGGTGAGTCCCCCAAGCCAAATCCACCCAACTCACCCCAATCCCCATATGCCTACCCGATGCCGTTCCTCCTCATATCCAGCTCACCAGAAGAACCACCGCCTCCACCCCCTCAAGCGCCATTGCTCTTTGGAGGGATCCTAAAGAAAGGAATGAGGTTTACCCGGGAGGAAGTGTGGAGGAACTCAGAGTTCCAGGGTCGTCCAGCGAACTCAACCCTAATGGAAACCTATCTCCCGGAAACAACCTTCTTCAACAAGAACCCAGCAAGTAAAGTCTCCACTCAAACACTCATAACCATTATGCAAGACCCGACTCTCACAATTCAACCCTACTACCATCTTCTGATGAGCAATCAAGGAAACCCACCCAGACCAGCTCATGTCCTTCACCTATCAGACCTCGAAAGACTCCCTCAAGCACTCAGAAAAGCCTTCCAATACCTACTCACCCACTGCCTCGACGACAACCATGCAAATTGGGACAGAGAGAATTGGATAAAATTGCTAGATACTGCAGTTATTCTACCAAGGGAAGGAGAAATCTCGTTATTGACAGACGAGCTTACCCGCTTCAGATGGACGACCAGTTCCAATATGTTGCGTCTATTTCGACTTCAAGAGGCCAAGAAACAATTAGTGGTGACTCTAGACTGGCAACACATCGAGGACGAGACAGAAACATGCATGGGAGATGCCAAAGACAAGGAAGACAAACTGAATCCGAGCCTCTGGCCAATTCTCGATCGCTTCTGGGCCCTGGACCTAACTATGAAACCGGAAAACTTCTACAGCTTCAGGCTAGGCAGGTGGATGGAAACAAAAGACCTAGCATCACCTTTGGCCCAGCTAGAGAGGGCAAGAGCACCAACCCTTCCTTATCCAATGTCGACAATGGCGTGGAATGCTAGGGGTATAGCCCGAGATGAGTTCAGGCAGAATCTTACCCACCTGATTCTTGCCCATCACCCTGACCCGATTATCATCTCGGAGCTCAGAGTCAACAAAACACACACCATCCAGCTCATCCAACCTTTCCAACAACTTGGGTACACTGGTTTTGAAATTGTTGAGGCTGTCGGCTTTTCTGGTGGCATTCTTCTGCTATGGAACGAGAATAAGGTTACCTTCTCAACCATTAGCATGAACCAACAGAGCATACAGGGCATAGTACAGGTACATTCTTCCAAATCTCTTTCTTCCTCTCTGCATGTTATGCTAGTCATAGGTTTAGAAAACGTAAACTCCTTTGGCATGAATTAAAAGCTTTTGCACGTGTAATCACTCTTCCATGCACTACAAGAAAATGCCTATTTTGAGACCGATTTACTTCGGTATCAAGCAATCGGTCTCGAATTAGACACCGAAATCATCAAAATGAGACCGAATTTGGACTGTCTCAAGATCCGAGACTGGAAAAAAAATCAGTATCTGTTCGGTGTCAAATATTGATACCGATTTTTTGTTGGTATCAATTTGGTAGCAAATTTGAGACCGAAAACAATTGGTATCGTTTCGGTCTCGACTTCGCTACTAAATATTTTTCTTTCCATTTAGTCTCTAATTTTGCTACCGAATTTTAGCTCAGTAGCGGTTCGGTGTCAATTTTGCTACTATAACATTTCGGTCTCTTTTTAGTGTCAAGATACGATACCATCTTTTGGAACGGTGTCGTTTCAGTATCTAATATGCTACCGAAACTTATTGGTCTTAATTCGGTCTCAACTTTTTAAAACTAAACTTTTTCTTAGTTTCTTTTCGGTTTTAAATTGTCTACCCAAATTTTTCGATCTCAAATTAGTTTCAAATTACACATCTAATTTTCTTAGTCATTTCTTTTCTGTCTCAAATTTCATAAACAGCTTTTCCGCCTCATAGAAGTGTCTAATTGAAATCGTTTCTACTAGTTTTATATAAGTCTCATTTTGACTAATGAGTTCTTATTTTGTATCAAAGGACTGTCAAACTTTAAACTTTTTTTCTTATAGTTTCATTTTCATTATTTAAGTATGTCTTTTTACGCCAAACGTTTTTAGCTTCAAACTTGTGTAAATTTACAGAGACTATGAAATCGGTTATTTATTTATTTGTTTGTTTTAAATGAAAGTGTAAAATCTAAAATTGGTTGTCAGCCTATTACTTTAATGACGATCTCCATTTTGTAGTGGAAAATTTTCTATTTCAAACTAGTGTCAAACATTGCAAATGACTTTTTCTAACTCTACTTCCTGTCTGATTATATAATTATAATAAAATCTAATAAAATTTGGATTCAATATTAACCTAAATTAACTATACTAATGAATGTGGGTATATCATCATTGTATATTTTACTCCTAGTTACTATCATGTACTGCATTGACCCTATGTATATTATATATATAATATGCTAAAAGAGAAATCAAAGAGAAAAACTTAAATAAGTGTCTTTCAACGTTATAAAATAATTTTTGAAGGGTCAAACTAATACCCCAAGAAGAGCTCGCTCAATTAATTATTTTGTGTAGCCTTGTGGGCAGATTTTATTTAATTGGTCTATTGAATTTAACTAAATTGAATTAAACTCAATCGTGTTGAATTGAAATATTCGTGTATCTATTTTGAGACTCAATTACTTATCTAAAATTTATCAATGTTACTTCTCCCTTGACTAAGTTTTTTTTTTTGTTAACTTTCTATTTACTCCGAAGTTTGGACTCTCGATAATAATAGAAAATTTTGTGTGAACCTATTTCATACATGAGACTGGATAAAAGGGATCATTATGGTATAGTCGATGGTTTATTATTGTGTAGTCGATGGTTCACTATTGTTTAGTTGAGGAGTCATTATTACCCAGTCTCATATATATATAAAACAGGTTTACACAATTTTTTTATCTTCAATTGGGCTTTCAATTCAAAATGGTAAAATAATATCATAATAATAATTTTTATTTCATTTCATTATTATTATCAAAAAAGAATTACCTAATATCTTTTATGTACATATATGTTATCAAGTGTGTTTAGTAATTTTATAAAACAAAAAAAAACATTGAACACAAATACAATTATTGGTGGCGTTTTTTCCAAACCTTAATGGGCGTGTATAATAGGCGTATGTGCTAAAAAAAAATCCCAACTTCTTTCTCACTTCACAGTTCACACATGAATCACAAATCCATTTGCTACAAAACCTATCTCCAGTCCTTCACTCTCCTTCTCATTCTCCGCCTCTCCTCACAACCTGCCAACTACCGCCCAACAAAGCCACCGACGACAGGGTCGACAGCTTAGCGTCGGCTTCCAAATCATCTTCCTTCATTTCTCATTTCATCTGCACTCTCTCTCCATTCGACTCCCTAACTGCCGCGTGTCGTCAACACGCTGCTTCCGACCACCTACGCCATCCCCCATGTGGCCTATGGTCGACGACCACCATATAGGGAACCCGCAAGTGGGTTTATTCCTGTTTTTCTCTTACAGTGTAATTTTCTATCAACCCTTAATCTATTGTTATTTTATTAAGTTCAAATTTTGGACTTGATCATTTCAGATTATACTAGTCATTGTTCTATTGGTTTTGGAGCTTATTACCCATTAAGTTGTGATTGTTTTGTAGTGACTTCGTTGGCTATGCGTGGGTTGGTAGCGGGAAGCGGTGAAGTATCTGGTGTGCTAATTTAACTAGCTACTTTCGGTTGTAGGTGTAAGTGGAGTTATCAATCGAGGTGGGCATGAGCCAAACAATAACGGTTTCGGTCAGACGAAAGGTAACCAACACACTCATTATTGTTGTCGCCTGTGTTTGATTTCCAATGAGTCTCGTGTTTCTTCAGCTGCTCTGTATTGTGAGATGCTATGGTGCCGGCTAGTTGTTTATTGTTTTCGGTTTGGTCTGTGGTGGGATAGTGCTTGTGTCTCCTAATTAACTTGTTTTTTGTTAATCGATTCACTCTGGTGTTATGGTATTATTGTTTTAGCCACTGCTTGGTGTTGCTTGGTGTGCTTGGCTTCAGCTTCATTAATGTGCGGCTAGTGTTTTGTTGTAGGTTTTAGTTGCTTCACCGTAGCTTGTGCCATTGTATCATGTTTTGTTTGATCAGTTGTTTGTTGTCTTTGGCTATATTTAGGGTCCTCTGTTGGACTGTTACAAGCTGGCTATTGTTATTGTTTGTTGTTGTCGATATTATGGCTGGACTTATATTGCTGTCCTGCTCTCTATTTGCTCGTGTTTTTTCTGATCCACACCCTCTGTCGTTCTGCTGTTTCATTTGTCTCCTCTGGTAGTGCTACCGTTTGCTACTGTTGTTTGTTGTTGTGTTACAGGGTGATCTAGTATGTTTTTGTCTTACATGTTGTTTGTGAAATGATCAATGGGGAAATTAAATGGTGAAGTAGTAATCTAACTGTGGTTATTGGTGTTATCAGTGGCTATGATGATAGTCCTTTGCTTTATTATTCTTGTTTGGTTGTTGGTGTTGTAAGTGGCTATGATGATAGTCCTTTGCTCTATTATTGTTATTATGCTGTCTCATTATAATAACCTGAATCTCGCTTAGCTTAGCTGTGTTTTTTACATAATGTTTCTGTGAGTGCTATCTACCTTCTGGTGTTGTCTATTTGGTTACACAAGAGCTTAGGACGACTCCAGACGATCTAATAACGAATCAAGATGAGCAAAGAATGAAGAGGACGCACAAGAGCAATATAGCGCAATGAAGATATGATAATTCTTATTGGTTCGTTTTTTGTAAGGAACGAAAAAAATTAAGCTTTGAGACCCAGAATGAGAATCCACCTACGTTGAGATGTGATGCTGAAAGTGAGAGTTCATAGCTGTCAACTCGAAGTGAGGAAATCTTAGCGAATTAGAGGATCATGTTTTGTTTGTTATAATGTCTTTCTATGTTTTATAATAGTTTTGTGACATTGAATTAAAATATTGGATCATTATGAGATTATTGTAATAACCTTGTGTTGGATATAAATTGCTAACGATCTCAACATTTGAGATTACTGATTGCACTATCCAATTGACTAGATTTTCCGGTCTCTAAAATGCTTCCGATTTGGAATTAATGTCGTCTCTAAATTGCTACGGAACAATTAATCATATTACTATGATTAGCAGGACACTGCTCTTCGGTCTCAATTTTGCTACTAAATTCAGTCTCTAAATCGCTCCCTAATTGAACTAAAAATCGGTATGATACTACCAAATAGAAACCACAAGAATCCGTTGCAAAAATGACACCAATATGACACCACTTATTTGGTAGCAAAAATGATACCGAAAAAAAAAAACAGTTTCAAAATTGGTATCTAAACGACCAAATAGAGACTGATATTTCCGGTCTCTATATTATGCTACCGAATATTTTGGTTTCAAATCAGTGTCGAATTTTGAGACTGGAAAATCGGTATCAAAGTACGTATCAAAAGGGAGACCGAATTGAGACCGATATTTCTGGTCTCTATTTTCTGCTACCGAAGATATTGGTTTCGAATCAGTGTCTGGTTTTGAGCCCGATTGAAAAAATTCAGTCTCGAGCATTCAGAGACCGAGGGTATAGCCACCGAATTTTTCGGTCTCAAAACAATTCATAGTTTGGAGACTGATATTTCGGTCTCAAA
Source organism: Pharnaceum exiguum (assembly GCA_900322385.1). Lineage (NCBI taxonomy): Eukaryota > Viridiplantae > Streptophyta > Magnoliopsida > Caryophyllales > Molluginaceae > Pharnaceum > Pharnaceum exiguum. The sequence goes on from ONZK01004234.1 coordinate 47,727, forward strand.
AAAGGCTTTTTCTTGTAGTGATGGCTGTTGATTGGTGACTTTAATAATATTCTGCATGATGGGGAGAGATTAGGAGGGGTGCATTGTAGTCAGTCCAGGGCCAAGGCATACAGGGATACTATGAATGAATGTGGGGTGATTGACCTAGGTTTTGTGGGCCAAAAATTCACCTGGACCAACAAACATGATAACAATGTCATTTTCAGGAGGTTAGACAGGGCTTGGGCCTCCCCTTCATGGATCACCCTTTTCCCAGAGTCCCAACTCCACCATCTCCCTCGTCTTACCTCTGACCACTGACCCATCCTTCTCCAATTGGAAAATCCCTACTCTGGCCCTGGAAATCAAAATTTCAAACTGGAACCCTTTTGGTGCTTGGATCCTGAATTCAAATCTCTGATCCAAGATGTCTTCCTTAGAGAAGAACCATTGCTTTGTAAGTTTCAGGAGTCATCTAGAGCCATAACCCCTTGGGCAAAGGAAAGATTTGGGGCAACCAAATTTCAGAAATCTAAACTACTCTCTAGATTGAAAGAAGTCCAAAGAGAGAGATGTATCTATCCTCATTCTACCTTTCTTATCCAATTAGAAGACCAGCTCACCAGTTCACTTAATGAAATTTTAGACCAAGAAGACTGGTTTTGGAGAGTGAGAGCCAAATCACAATGGTTATCTGATGGGGATAGGAACACAAAATTCTTCCATCAATCAGTCATAACTAGAAGAAAGAGAAACAAAATTCTTTCACTTTCAGATGACTAGGGCATGTTGCTTAGTACACCTACTCAGATCAGGGACCACATCATCAATTTCTTTTCCTCCCTTTTCACCTCTGACCTAACCATTAGTCATAGACAACCTTCCATTTGGTTTAACCCTCACACTACTAGACCTCTAGCTATTTCATTCACCCCTGACTTGAGAGAAATTGAAAAGGCCCTATTTGATATGGGTGCCTTAAAAAGCCCAGGCCCTGATGGTTTTCACCCTTTATTTTTCCAACATCACTGACATCCTCTCCTTTGTCAAACAGATCTTTCATCTCAAACAAATCCCTCCAGAAGTCAATTGTACCCTCATCAGCCCAATTCCTAAGGTTGATAACCCAGATTCCATTAAACTGTTCAGACCCATTGGCCTCTATAATGTTTTATATAAAATCATTACCAAAATTCTGGTTAATCGAGTCAGACCTTTTCTCAAAAGACTGATCTCCCCAAATCAGAATAGTTTCATTCCTGGTAGAGGATCAGACATTAACTACATTGTTGCATCAGAGGCACTTCACTCCATCCACAAGCTCAAGGGTAAGACTGGAGGCTTTGCCCTAAAAATTGATTTGGAAAATCCTATGATAGGCTAGAATGGAGCTTTATTAGGAATTGCCTAGCCTCCTTTAACTTTGACCCTGACACCATCAAACTGATCATGAGTTGCATCTCCTCTTCCTCACTCTCAGTTTTGGTCAATGGAGAGCCTACCCCTGCCTTTCTTCCATCTAGGGGTATTAGACAAGGGGATCCTATCTCCCCTTATGTTTTCATTCTATGCATGGAGATACTCTCCAAGATGATTAACACAGAGACTAATTCTGGAGACTGAGACTCTCTGAATTTAGGAAAAGCCAATGAAAACTTCCTTTTGTCCCACCTTCTATTTGCTGATGACCTAATTCTCTTTGGTCATGCCAATGAAAAAACCCTTGAGTCAGTCACTAAAACCCTTGACATGTTTTGTACAATGTCTGGACAGAAGATCAATGCTCAGAAATCCAAGCTTTTTCTTTCCTCAAACAGAGACCCTGGATTGGTCAATCTCTTCACTCAAAAGCTTGGTACACCTATCTGTGATGACCTAGGTACCTATTTGGGCTACCCTCTCACCTTTAAGAAACCCTCCAAATCCAAAGTGACTTTCATTCTAGACAAAGTGAAAAACAAGCTAGCCAGTTGGAAAACCAAATGCCTTTCAAAAGCAGGAAGACTATGCTTAATCTCTGCCACTCTCAATTCCATCCCTGCTTATTACCTTCAATGCCTAAACCCCACCAAAGAACAACTTTTAACCCTTGACAAGACAGTAAGGGATTTCTTTTGGGGTGATTCTCCTGATCAGAGGAAACTCCACCTGCTCAATTGGGACACACTTTGCCAACCAAAGAGTAGTGGTGGACTAGGGATTAAGAGTAACCTGCTAACCAATGAGGTGAGTCAAGTTAAGCTATGCTGGAAATTGTATCATTCTCCCAACAACTTGGCTTATTCCTGTCTTAAAGTTAAGTACATTGCCAATAGACCTCAATCCTTATCCTTTTCTAGAGGCTCACATATCTGGAATAGTTTGGGTAGGGGCTGGAAATCTTTTCATAAATCCCTCAAATGGAATATTGGGAATGGGCAGTCCATTTCCTTCTGGATGGACACTTGGCTGGGAGATCTTCCCTTGAGAAATTTGATTCAGGGCCCACTTCCTCTCCAGGAATCGAACCTCACTCTCCATGACTTTTGGCCTAACAACCAGCCAAATTTTGACCTATTGAGCCTGCCCTTACTTGGGGAAATCAAAGATCATATTACCAAACTTAAACCTTCTCCTGATCTCTATGATTTCTCCACTAGTAGACTTTCCTCAGCCACCAAATTCAACTCCAAAGAGGCCTTCTCCTTCTGCTCTCAGCTTCAGACTAGGTCCTCCCCTCAACCAAATGCTCACCCAATTTTCATCACACTTTGGAAAGTGCAGTGCTCCCCAAAGGTCAGAACATTTTTATGGAGTGCAGCTCATGACATAATTGCTCACAGGAAATTCTTGTCCCATATAAAATGCTGTATTAGCCCAATCTGCACTAGATTTTTACTCACAGCTGAAGACACTCTACACATTCTGAGGGATTGCAAAGATGCTAAGCTATTCTGGGACTCCCTACCAGTCTGCCCGGATTTTTATCAGCTGTCCTTGAAGGACTGGTTAGAAACCAATCTTAAGAGTAAGATCAACATTAACCTTCTTCCCTGACCTTCATTCTTCTCATTACTTCTCTGGGAAATCTGGAAAAGAAGGAATGGAGAAGTAATTACCAATATTAAACCAATGCCTTCCCATGTGTGCCTACAACTACTAAAAAACCATGCTTGGGATTTCCTCACATCTCAACCAAAACAGCCTAGCTCTGCAAACCCAAATGTAACTTGGACACACCCTCCCCCACAATTCTTAAAGATAAATGTTGATGCCTCATTGAGGTGAAAAGGGGAAAATCTGGGATGGGTCTGGTTTGTAGGGATCATCAGGGGAAGTGGATTATGGGCCTGAGACATTCCATGTTCAGTGTTGATGCCACTTCCAGTGAGGTAGAAGCTATTGAAATTTTATTATTGCATTGAAATGGATCAAAGGGAATAGGTTCCCTGGCTGCCTTAATTTTATTATTGCCTCAGACTGCAGTAATGCCTTGGAAGCTATTGTTACCACAGATTAATTAACAGCATACCACCATGGTATTGAGAAGTGCAGGGCTTTGATGGGTGGCCAAGCACCAGTGGACCACCAAATCACAGGCACCCTCGCTTTTCAGAGGAGGATCTACCTTATGCACGAGAGGAGACAGGGGAATGCAGTAGCAGACGCACTTGCAAGAAGCGCAAGGGAAGGGACTTTTGACGAGGAAGCATGCAACACACCTCCTCCTTGTTGCCTTGATCTTTTGGCTTGTGATGTAACCGGTTGTAATAGCATCTCTTTAGACAGTTTATTATGCTCTGAATTTGTAATCGATCAACAATCCAGTAATCTGACTTCGATTTAATCCGCGATTGTAGCAAATCACCTCCTCACCTTTTAGTGAATGTGCAATTAAAAGCCTTACCTTTTCCTGGTTGCAAATCACCTCCCTAACTTCTCCTAAATGTGCATTTAACCTCCTTTTATTTTTAACCCCATAAAAACTTGACAGAAATGAATTAAAAAAGTATGAAAAAAACGTTTTAAGTCCAAATACTTTACATATAATACAATATAGAAAATACATATATATACTTCCCCTTTTACCAACACATGCTCTCGTTTTGTTCGTTTTTGTTTCTGGAAATGTGATAAGGCTTATTGGGTCTAACAATGTTCTACACATCTTCCAATTGAGGATGGTGATTCACCATCAAGTGTCAACAGAGGATGTGCATTATACGCTGAAATGCATAGAGGTAAGAACATGTGAAGTCTTCCAGCCTATTACTTTTTTGGGTGTATCTATGTTTTTTTATTTATTTTTTTGGTGAGTGAACTACTTTCTTGACAGGAAGTTATTGCTGATTCTACTTACCATGTAAACGAGTGAACGCAAGGAGATCAGGAGATGCAAAACTCTGTGAATCATCATTTGTTGTGTACAAATGGGTTTGGGTTTATATGTACACCGTATAGTATTGGTTAAAGGGGAAGTATAAATATATATATTTTCTATTGTATAGTGTATTATGTAAAGTATTTGGACTTAAAACGTTTTTTCATAATATTTTAATTCATTTTTGTCAAGTTTTTATGGGCTTAAAAAGAAAAGGAGGTTAAGTGCACATATAGGAAAAGTAAGGGAGGTGATTTGCAACAAGGAAAAGGTAAGGCTTTTAATTGCACATTCACTAAAAGGTGAGGAGTTGATTTGCTACAATTTAATCTAATTTAAGCACTATTTCTACCAAAAAAAAAAAGGGCTTTTATAAGCCCCCTCACACCAAAAAAAAAAAAAAAAAAAAAATATACCGGTTCCA
>ONZK01004234.1:52911-63354 GCA_900322385.1 Pharnaceum exiguum
CATCTCATCTCATCTCATCAGTCTCTCTACCTCGGCTCTAGTGAGTAAAACAATAAAACTCTCTCATTTCCCTCTCCAAGAATTCCTATTTCTATTTCATTTCAGGATGATGATGATGATGATGATGATCAACTGACAAACACTTGTTTTTCTTCTCCCCCACCCACCAAATTTAGTCAAATGGGGTTCTTCTTCTTGTTCAAGCTACCACTTTCCGTGCTCCTCATATGTCTCCTCTTCTCGCTTCTCCCCCTTTCCCTATCTGGTAACTCCTTTTTTTATCTTTCTTGCTATACTATATACCATTTGTGGGTAATTATTTGTTGAAAAGACTTGTTCTTTGTGTTATTTAATATGAAATATTTTGTGGGGTTCCTTTAATTTTGCTGTCTAATGACTATTTATGTAACTGCGCCAATCAAGTTTCTTCTGCTTTCTGGGTTTGTTTTTTTTTTTTCCTGCTGGAAAGATGTTGACTTGCCAATGGTTGAGTTTATTAGTCAAAAACCAGATGGAAAATTATATGGTAGTTGGTACGCATAGGTGTATGATCATTATACACCGCAATACATTTTCACAATTCTTAAAAATGATGTGTTTCAGTAACAAAATTGCATTTTGAAAAGCCGCGAATACGCCTAGGTGTTCCACATAAGAATTGCCTAGCCTTTGTGCTACTAGTGATGCTTTGGCATGGATGTGTTATTTTTTTTAAATTACTTTAAGTATTTTGTCTAGGTTTTTTATTTTCTGTCGAGTCAATTGATGTATTATGGTGGAAATGCATTGCAATGAGTTACAGGGCAGAGCAACTCGTTGGATTCAGTTCCTGATTTGGAGAAGTCGATGTATACTACGATTGATGGATATCCTTGTGTCAGGCTCCTTAACCTTTCCGGGGAGATCGGCTGTGCAAGTAAGCATATGTACATGTGCTTGTGTTCTGCGTGGCTTTTGCTGTTGTGTCACTCGTTTTTATTTCCTGTTTTTGTTGGCCTAGACTATAGGGACTTACAAGTCAATGGTTCGTGTACTTAGTAGTATGCAACTTTATCCCTTTTCTCTCAGACTGAAAAAGAAGGGAAATGGCATGAATATGGACGATTTAAAACTTTATGTAAAGAAACTAATTGTGTCCTTGTTGCTTGTTTAGAATCCATTGTTTAGATCACCTTATCTTATGGAGTGAATTGCATCTTTATTTCTAGATCCCGGACGAGACAATGTTGTTGCTCCTGTTGTAAGATATCAAGAGGCTCTTACCTTAAGCCAGTCGTCTGCTATTCTTCTTTCCTTGGATGAAGCTGAACGCTTCTTCAGTCGGTACAACTTCTCTATTGCATATTTATCGTCAATATACTCTTGGTCATGCTCTTTCAATCCTTAAATACTTTTTATGTGTCTTAAGAGAACTGCAAGTCACTTATCTTGCTTCTTTGTGGACTAAAGCTAATGGAGATTTTGTAGACTATCCTTTGACTATTTTGCAAAGGAACTGGTCCAACTTGTAACCTTTCTATCAGGAGAACTACTTGTCCTCCTCATTAATACAATTTTTACTTATCTAAAAAAAATAAGAGAACTGCAAGTCTCTTAATAGAGCATTTTGTACGATCCTCCTGAATGAGTAATATAAGTTGCGGGACCTTTTGTTGGCCAACTTTGAATAGGCCAACCTTTGACCATTTTGGAAAGGAATTGCTCTACCTTGTAATTGTTCCTTTAGGAGGACAACTCCCTCATTAATGAAACTTTTTCTTATCTAAAAAGAAGTAACGTATATATACAATAATGTGTCTTTGACTTTGGTCTAGGCTTTTTCCGGACGTTTGTTTCGTAGTCCAACAAAAAGCCATACTTTTCTTAGTGGAAGAAGTCTGAAGAATGACGAGTTCCTATTCCTTCAACCTTTATTTCAAGATAACATGGGTATCTAGGCCTTGCCTAACTAATGCCATGTGTGTGAAGTTACCTGGAAAAGCTCCAGTGGCCCTGAGGATACTCCAACTTAGGACCTCTAAGATAGATCGCAAAGGTCTTACCAACTAAGCTACCCTGAGTTTTCTATAACTATTTTTCTTTTAGTGATTTTGCTATCTATTTAGTTATGGGTGTTCAGTGCTATTAGTTATTTGGAATAGTTTTCTTTTTGTTATACCTCTGGAGGAGTATTCTTGTCACAGAGAAGTGTTTACTCATAAAATGCCTTGCTCTATGACTCTGCTTTCTTTGTTACTGTCTTGATAGCATTTTCTTTAAATGGCGAGAGATAGTCTCTGCTGTGAAATACTTCCTCCTGTCTGAAATGATGTATAAAAGAAGACTTGCACACAATATAATGTGGGTGTGAAATTTTACTTTGTTTTTTCTTTCCAAATTGACCTTGACCACCCACAACAGTTTTAAACTAGCGCTTCCCGATCCATTCCCACCACCACTAGATCTCAACCCCCTAGATGTCTTTTCCCCATCTCTGAGTAGCGGTGGATCGACCACTTCTGCTGACTGTTAAGCAACATCTTTAATGATCCCCCTTGCCTCTCTCCTTCCCTTCCCTCCCCTGTTCAGTTGTTGACCTAGTTGAGGAACAGCCATATCGAGCTGTACCTTGGTCTGAATCTTACGAAATCCACCTTCTGGTTTTTTGAACTCCTGCAGCCTCTTCTTCATATCCTCTAAGCTCAATTTTTCACAAAGGGTATTGAATGACCTTGGACTTGACATCTGCGCCATCAGACTATTTGATGGAAGTCTCACCGTTGTTGTAGGTTGATGATTGTTCCCCACCATAATCACCGTGCTTTGCCTCTACCGTTTCTTTCTCCTGCAGCTCTGGCTTCTCCCTTCCTCTCTTTGACTCATTTGGGTACAGGTATTATTGTACTTTGATACACCCATTACCACCAAGTTCGGGTGACAACCCATGCGGCCAAACCCCATGACCAGCCAGCGTGACCACCACCAGTGGCAATGATCTCAAAAAGGGTGTGAGTAATAATGTTGGTGGGTGGTTGAGAAATGATGAAGGCAGGAGAGTGAGTGTGAAGGATGGAACAAACCCTAGGTGAGAGTGTTTGTGAGGGGTTACTTCTAAAGGTTAAAAGGGCAAAGTGGTCATTTCAGCAAAGAAAGCTGTCCTTTTATGGAAGTGGAAAGATCAGTTTGGATAGGCCCAATAAAAAAAGTTTAAAGATTACTTTTGACTGGAGGGAGTATTAGTATGGATAGTGGCTCAAATGGGATGTCATATTTCTACCTTTTCCCGTTGGTACAGGTTGCTATATTGTTGAACTGTCTTTTTTCTTTTTCCTTCCATTTTTTTCTGATCTCATGACATTAATCTGCATACATATTCTTCCAAGTGTTACACAATGTAACTAGATATGTGCTGACTGGTCAACTGGTCATTGTGACATTGATAAATACCTTTTCTTGCTCTCAGAGTTGCTACAGATCCTGACTTGGCAAGAAATGTTGCTGGTGTTTTAATTGAGGCACAGATGCAAGACAAGCTAAAAGGTTATATATTGCAGTTTTCTCAGCTGTGACTCTTTAATGTCTGCTTATCTGTGCTGAATTGAGTGTTGATTTTGGTTCTTGTAGGATTTTCTCCAGATGAAAAGTTTCCGCAGTCCAAGTTTTCTCCATACAAGAATCTCAGTTATGAATGGAATCCAAATGTATGATTCTATTTTTTTTTGGTTCTAAGTTTACTGTATACCATGAAATTCTTACGATATGAAGTAGGATATCTGTACCATGTAGGGATTTTTAGGCGGAATTGATGGAATAATCCCTACTTCGGCCAATTACTCCAAAATTATCCCAACTTCAAAAATTGTTGAGAATAATCCATACTTCAACCCTTGTAGCCCAGAACGATCCATTGACATTTTGAAATATCTCAAAAAATGTAGAATAAAACTTTGGCTATGCATATATCTATTAGAATTAGTGTATTTTATAGTCAAAATTAAAATTGGCGATTTAAAGGAAGGTTTAATTTGTCAAAAAACTTGTTGTAAAACTTAATTAGATTGTTGCGGGATATGAGGGTCTAAGTAGGGATTATTTGCAGGAATTTTGAAGTTGGGATTATTTTGGGATAATCAGAAGTAGGGATTATCCTCAACAATTTTGTCTTTTTTTATGATGCATCTAAAGGGAACAGACGTCATGATGTCATTGAAGAAATATATTCGAAGTGTAAATCCTCATCGATATTTGTATGTTATTATGTTGTGATTTGCAATTGTGCATATGATGTCATCGATATTTGTGTGTAATGAAATGAGAGATTAGGGGAAGGTGAGAGTGGGTCTTATCGAGGATAAAATGAGGGAGTGTCACAGACAGTGATTTGGTTAAGTGCATAGGAGGCTACTCCTTTGAGAAGGATTGAAGGAAGGACAAATGTTAAGAAAACAAGAGGTAGAGGCGACCCTAGTATGAGGTGATTGAGATGGATTTGACAGACGTGGTTGAAAGGGACATGATCTACATCATAGACTACAGCCTAGGATTCGAGTGACGGGCGTGTGTATGTGTATCTGGGTGTCCATGCATGTCTGCGAGCATATTTATGTTGGCGTGGGTAGCGGTGGTCAAGCTCATATGTATCTTTAGTTTGGTACTTGCCAGGCAACCCATATTGGGTTGAGTTTAAGGCTATGTAGATGTTATCATCATATAAATCTGTTTATGTTCAAATCGTTAGTGTGTAGCTTGGTTGGTAATACTTTTCACAGCGGTCCCATGTTCGAGTCTCCTCGGGGCCAGCAGAGGTTTTCCCGATCGTTAGCTTCAGGGTAGGCAAAGCTTGGATACCCATGTTATTATTGAAAAAAAATCTACTATGTGCATAGGGACTAGGGATGGTCGTGAAGGGGACTGAATATAGCAATTCTTGCGACTGGTTTAGAGCTTCTTGATAGTGTATAGTATAGATCAATTGCTAAGTTAAGGCTTTGTGCAATTGTGCCTCTGAGCCCTATAGTGTATATTATAGATCAATTGCTAAATAAAGGTTTTATGCCTCTTTGCCTCTGAGCCCTCCATGGGGATGGTTGCTAGGGATGCTTGACATTTTTGCTGCATACCGCAATATCATCATACTGACATTCATGAAATTAACCAAAAAAAAAAAGACATTTCAATGGTTCCTATTCTGTATTGGCCTATTGGGCTCATCCCTCTGTGGCTTTTCAGTGTGTGGCATATCAAGATACAAATTAGAGTTTAGGAGTGATTTCATGCATGTGGTTGAAGTCTTATGCACGCAGTTTTGGACATTGTTTGTGGGCTTCATTTCTGGTCTCCATTCTGGCAGGTTGAATGGACTACACAAAAATAGTGTATCCTGAAACTCTGTAACCATGTGATTGTGTATAGTGGTGATGATACATTTGTTTGGAGCTTCTTGATGCAGTAAATGATGTATTTTTCTGTCGATGATTGACAGAAAGCATTTGCCATGCCTATTTGCTGAAAAAAAAATATAATTCTTAGCCTGTTGCTCTATGCAAGGAAGGTGATTAAAAGGTTTCTCTATCAAGTTATTCTGGATAACACCCGCTCCCTTATTTGGTCCATTTCGCGTTAGTAGATAGTGGTGTTTTCTCGGGTAAAGATGTGTTTCAGTCGGGGGCATTCACTCTTCTTTTAACATATTTATTTGGAGATGGGTGGAACTGAGAAGCTATTTTACACGTTCTCAAAAACAAAAAAAAGAGAAGCTATTTTACACAGATACCGTCACAAGAGGAAATGTGGACACTTACTGTTAGCTCTTTTGGTAGGTAAAAAGGCACATTAAATACCAAACTTAACGACATATCAAACAGTACACGTTTATTATCTCCGTCTCCATTATTTGCTAGTTTTGTAGAGAAAGAAGTGTTGAGTAAGTAGAAAAATTAAGAAACAAAATTAATAACGATGGAATTGGAATAGGGTATAAGTGTCCAACACGGATACCGTGGGTGTCCAATGTGGATACCGTGTGTGTCCAACACGGATAAGGAAGGTGTACAAATCTTCACAAGTGCCCGACTCTACAGTTTTGATAAAAGGGCGCCTTGGGGGCGCGGCTTTGGCCTATAGCCTCAGACTAGCCCTAGGGCGCACCTAGGCCAAAAGGCACCCCGCAGAGCCAATTTTTTCAATTTTTTATTATAGTTTATTACTTAATTTTACCTGCATTTGCGATATAGTAGTAATAATAAAATGCTATGCCTCTGGCCTTGAGGCCCGCCTGGGTACCAGGACCTGTTGACCTAGGTACCTTTGGCCTTTTTAAACCGTGTTTATCCTATAAAGTTGTGTCCTTGCTGCATAGCTGGGATGCTGGTTCCCTTAGAAAAACTTGTTTCTTGAGCTCGTGTTCAAGTTCCTCATTTCTCACTACTGATTGGTCATTTTTATTTTGTTTTGCAGGGATCTGGTATTATGTGGAACACATACAATTTCCCGGTGTTCTTGTTAGCTGACAATAACACCTCAATTGTGGCGGAGGTAACTTATTACCTAATACTTTGTGTTTTTTCACTCTGCATGTAGGGGCGTCTTTTTTGCAGAAAAGATGCATCCTTCTCGATTTTTTTATCTTTGAATGAAGTGCAACACACGCTTTGAAGTTAAAATAATATATGAAGTGGCCTATTTGCCCTTAGTTGAACATCAGTACTGGATTTGTGATTATAGTTTGACTTTTACATTTTACCCGATCATAAGGTCTAAGGAACAGGAATGCTGAAGAGTATATCTGCGCTTGGAGTAGTAGTTCACCTATTGGGAGCTTTGCAATTATCTACAAACTCCAACCTCTGGCCCCGTTTCATGAAAATGGTCTCAAATGATCTACTTTTTCTTTTCACTGGATTATTTATATTTAATTTGTTTCATTTTATTTGAATAGTATTTATTAGTTTTGTGTTGGAATAAAGTATAATACTTGCCAATTGAGCACCTGAAAAGTTTGGATATATCTTCAGTGAAATAATCTGGGATCCCACGGTGTAAATGAATTTGTCTACAATCGGACTTCTGTTTCATGGATTGAAGTATTGTTGAATTTTTATGCTGGTGGAATGGTACTTAGTTTGATTCATGTTAGGTTACCGATTGGAAAATGCCTCTTGTAAGGACCTCCCTACTCCCTAAATTAGCTTTCAAAGTTTTAAAACCCGGTTGCAGTTGTGGAAGTGCTTGCAGAATTATGGAAATGGGATGGCATTGTGAGGTGTCACGGCCAATTTTTTTTTTTTTTTGGTCTGGGTTTTACTAAGTTGTCTAGGACCCTATAAGGATACACTAGGTTGCTAAAAGACCGTTGATTGTGATAGATTGAAAGTCTTATTTTATGAATTGTTCTGTATCTATCGTTGTCTTCACAGTATCGTAGTGTTAGGGGAGAAAGTTGATATAACCGAAGTACCATTGCTGTGCCTGTTTTGAACGACCATGGCGCATGCATAACATAATGGCTCACTCATATGTAGATATCTCATTGTTATTCTTAATTAATCACAAATCACTATGATCTCAGGTTGTTGAGTGATCATGCAGGTATCTACTAAAAATGTGATCAACAATCGGTCATACAACAAGGGTGTTGCTGAGTTTAGCCTTGTTATGCAGGTCAGTCTCCTGCTTAATTTTGACAATTTTACTTATAATCCCTGTACTACAGTTGCTTTTCTGAATGTGCTAATTTCAGGATTGCAGTCCTCAATCTTTAACAAACTGCTATCTTCTTTTCCCATTTAGACAACCAAGTCTGGAACTCGTGATTCTGAGACTTGTTTGAAAGCAGGGACATGTCTCCCATTAGGTGGTTATAGGTGAGTTTTCTTTAAGATCTTTCTATTCGTCTTATATTCTTAAGAATGTCCAGTTGTTCACTAGTGAGTGGTGAGTGTGTGTTTACTCTGTCAGCATCTTTGTGTGCTTCAGTTAACTTTCTTTCTTCCACTAGGTAACACTGCAGATTTTGCTTTTGTTTTGTTACAAAGTCGGATAAAAATAGCGCTCAGTTGGTGTTTCTGTTGGTCTTTCTACTTCTTAGCTTGTGGATGTTCATTAAGTTGCTGTGTTTTTTCTCTGTCCCCGTTAACTTCTGGTTGAGAAGGATCTATTAATGTTTATGCTGTCTATTGAAAGGCAGTGTTTGGTCGTCTCTTCTTCCCATCAACGTGTCATCATCAGATAGTGAAAAACCGATCATACTGGCAATGGCTTCGATGGACTCGGCCTCTTTTTTCCGTGACAAAAGCCTTGGAGCAGATTCACCTTTATCAGTAAGATCTTATCTTCTGATTGGAAAGAACATTGGCTTTCAAAATACTTTTTCCATATCTTATCTCTTGCCTGATTTAGCACTTATATACTGTTTGTTTCTTGTAGGGATTGGTTGCCTTACTCGCAGCTGCTGATGCTCTTTCTCACTCAGATTATCTCAAGAGCTTCAAGAAACAGGTGATTGATTTTTATAATTAAGTTGGAACCTTGTTAAACTATTATGCACTTCTAGTTTCCAGTCATCAATAGTTCTTGAATATGGTGTATGTTGTTACTTCTTGTTTGTCTATATTTGTTTTGTATGGAGGGGTTGTGGATAACAGTGCCGTTACGCTTTAAGACATCTGTTACAATCTTTGTATAAATTACTGTGAGCAGGGAACGTACAAAAATGCCTCTTGAATACCTTGAGTTTGGGGGTGTATTTGATGACATTACAATGATTATACATCTGTAGCTAAACTGGGTGATGCTCACTAATTTTGCAGCTTGTTTTTCTAATTGTCACTGGTGAGGCATGGGGTTTCCTTGGAAGCCGAAGATTCATACATGAGCTTGAGATGCAGACGGATGCTGTAGCAGGCCTCAATTTTTCACTGATTGAAACGGTATTGCTCTTGTCCTCAAAATTTTAAGCTGCATGATGTTAGCGTATGTTTGAAAGAAAGGCTTCTCCCTTTTTTCCCGCATTTCTGTGACCATGCTGTTTGTGGTGTTGGATCCTTGCTCGCTGACCCCAAATGGATTTGCGACTAAGGCTACGTTGTTGTTCCATGCAATTATGCAAAATTGCTTGTCGGTCAGGATTTCATATTTGTACAGGTTTTGCGTTAAAAGTCCTTGCTTGATTTTTTGTTATGTAGAGACTGGTTGGTAAATTGTCCACTTCTGCTAATACTCTTGGCAGGTAATCACTAATCAGAGATTGTGATTAGTTTGAAAAGTTGGATTATTTCAAATCTTCATACTAGTTTAAAATAGGCTTCGTGGTAGAATTCTGTTCATGGTCATAAGTTTATTCATCTGGGTGTTGTGCTACTTGAGTGCTGAGATTTCCGCTAGCTGTATTTTTGAAATGGAAATATACCATTTTGGTTACCCGACAAATAGCATAATACCAAGTTGGTACCCTTTTTTTTCAATATTCCAAAATAGTTACCTGACTAATTAAAGGTTGTACCATTTTGGGTGTGTGGCGGATGTCCCTTTGTGGAATAAAAGAACAATAAGCTCTTCCCTGCATTTAGGACATTTAGAGAAGCACGGAGTGTACATGAGTGTGTATGCGCTTTTTGGAACAAGGACCTGTCTCCATATTTCTTGACGTATTAGGCTTACATGATTGATATATTTTTCTCATCTGAGATGTAAAATTACACGAACTGAAAAGTAGTCTTTTAGCTCGATGTAGAATGTGAGAGAATCAATGACTGAGTGGCACGCTAGGTAGGTGGAGCTGGGAAAAAGTGCTGGAAAAGCCTTATACTGGAATCTTATTTTGCTTCTCTCCGTGTTTTCATGCAAAAGTTTTTTGTTGATCACAAAACCCTTCTTACTACTTAAGTAACTGCTGCAAAACAGAGCTTGTAGGCCGGCAGTCAGTTTCATGTTTATTTAGATTTCTTTATGACGTTGCAGTCTATTTTTTTTATTATTTGAGAACATCTTGATCTGTCTGTCATAGAATCATGCTTAGAACTTACTTTTGACGTTGTGTTCAGGTTATGGAGATTGGTTCTGTGGGAAAGGGCTTTGATGGTGGATTCAAGACATTTTATGCCCATTTGGCTGGAGTAAGAAGTCTCTCTATTTTTCTACCATGATGAATATATGTCTGTCATAGCATTTGAAGCTGCTAGCATTTTATCAATAACTTGTTTGACGATATTGGCCGCTGAAAAATGCTAATGATTATGTAACTTTAACCTGGTTGACTAAAATTAGAAATCTGGTAAGATATGCTGATGTCATAACAATTAACAATAGTTTGTAGATTGGATTAATTTTTAGTACAAGCCAATTTTGTCTCTGTTAGGGCAAACTTGGTGTCAAGTTTAGCGTTATGTCTGAGCTGCAAAAGCGTGCTAATGGTTGATGGTATGTTTGAGTGAGAGATGAGGGGGGGGGGGGGGGGGGGGGGGGGGG
>ONZK01004235.1:6070-19480 GCA_900322385.1 Pharnaceum exiguum
TTTTGCTAGTCCATAATATCACCTAAAGGTAAAAGATGGAGATAATTCTTTCAACTTCATAGGCACTGGCCTATGATGCAATTAAATAAATATGTAGTGCATGCAATCATAGTTTTTTTCACTGATTAGGCTCAATATGCAATAATATGTACCATGTACTTCTCTGGTTTACATATATAACTAGCAATATATTTATTCATAGAACAAAACTTATTAATACCTGGACAAGCCCTCGGAGAGTAAACCGTCTCACAGTCGCAGAGTCATCCGATATATGTCGACAAAATGCTTCTACCATCTGCTCTAACAGGGCATCATCCCCATCACTGCAGCACGATAGACAAGGTCAGCATTATTATGGCACAATGATATGCAGCGCTAATGCTATGACTTTTTCGATCTTTACATGTCTGTTTTTTCTTTTAAAAGTTTTAAATCTCAATCTCAGTGCCCAAGTTTGAATATTTACCAGGTTGAGAACAAAAATCCTCCACGGAAAATGCGAAATTGCATTTTTCTACCTATTTTCACGGAAAATGCAAAAATGCGAACATCCTAACCCCGAGCACCTTCATTGAATGTGGATTTACACTCAGTTGTTGTTGTTGTTGTTGATTTAATCCATAATTAAACATGAAGTATATACTATTAGTTCTTTCAACTTCAATGGCAATGGACAAGATCACTATACACCAGTAAAGGAAAATAAAGGAAAAACACAGAAACTAAACCAGAGCTAAATTATGGGGGGAACATTCTGAAACTTACCTGAAGCGCACAAATTCAGAAAGAGCAGCAGCTGCAGCCTCCCTTGTGAATTTTTGATGCTCCTCTAGAAATTTGCTGAAATTTAAGCATATCGCTGGAGCCTAACAGCAATAGACTAGAAAACATCAATCTCATGTTAAGGAAATGTCACAGATAACAGACCAGCACCTGATAGTCATTACTAATCATGCAATTAGAGTTCAGTTTTTAGTGTTGCAAATCACCTAGCCAACTTCATTTCAACTTTCCAATTAACCTCTAAATTAAAATTTCATAAACAGTACCAACTATGAGTGTCGAAGGGGTTCCAATGTCTTACCTAAGAGAACTTTCTCTCAAAACTAAAGGGAAATTTATTCTACAATCAATAAACAACGTCTGACAAACTTAAGACATAAAAGCATATATAATTTACTGACATAAAATAACTAAAAAACTACCTTAATGTCAATGTGCACATGTGTTTTTTCCTCTCAAGGTTATGGCTATGAACTTTGCATAGCTCCACTTTTTTGACAGGCTTCGCCAAATCTAGTTAATTCCACCCTTTTAACAACGTAAGATTGAAAACTAATGTCTAGATCAAAGATAACCAACACGGAAACACCATCTATGGCCGTACCCAAATACTTTCCCACTATAAGATCTACCCAGCGAACAAATTAATATTTCTTCAGCAATAAGTTCATAATGAATCATCATGCCGGTCCCCAGGAAACCCAAAACCTGACTCAACCGAACCGATTGAAGGGGATGGGGAGACAACCACATGGAGAGATGAGAGAGAGGGTGATTGACCCAACCCAATCAAACTGAGTAACTAGGGGAGCGAACTGGGTAAAAGAGGAAAGAGGGGAAATTAAGTGAACTGGTAAGGGGGGTGGGACCTGGTAAAGGGGGTGGGGGAGGGTTTGCAGGATGAGAGAGGAGAGGGAGGGAAAAACACAAAGTAATAGACGAAGAAACACAAAGTGCCCATCAAGCTTTTTGAAATAACTAATGCATTTCACAGTCAGTAACGCAGGGAGAAAAACACATGCAAGCTTCACAAAGAACACGAGTGTAGGGACTCTAAAAGTACCTCTTTTGGTCTTTTTATATATACACAGCCTGCTATATCTCCAATAAGGTTCACCCACTTCTCATTTTCAGTCTGGTCACCATCTCTTGCCAAAATCTGAAGCATTGAGATTTATTAGATTTATCAGGCATCTGCAGAACTTTAGGGGACTCGTACATAGATAACAACCTTTCCCATTTCCAGATCTCCTACACATTCGCAGAAAGCCTGAAACGCAATCAAGAGGGCACTGCAAATTCGAAAGAGGATTAAGAACGAAGGTAAAGAAACCAACACAGTTTCTAGAACAATGATAGGCAGTAATTTACCGTAACGGCTCCGGATAACCATAACTAGCCAGACTATGACAACTTCCAAGTTGTAGAGTAAGTGTTGCCAGAACAGAAGCATAGGTATGTTCAACTGCCCTTTTTCCTACTCTTCCCCCACCCCTGCAAGAAGAAACCATAATGTCCATAATAATACAAAAACAATATGATGTCATACGCTTACATTCATATGTGAAAAGCAGATATTTTGACCTGAAGAAGGCGGTAAGAGCAAATATAGCTGCTTGCAAAATTTCATTCACAGTGCAGCTGCTACCACCATGACTTGAATAATCGCCTTTCTCGGAGATATTTATATCAGTAGGAGTGCGGTCAAGGACTGATACGACATGCTCCAGGAACAGCTGAGAAAGAACACTATGCTGAGCAAAAGCCTGTAACCATTCATTCAGACAGAGCAAGTCAAATTTGAAAGACATCTAGTAATTTAAGCATAAGAACTTTAGCATGCCATAATACCCACAATGCATACAGAAGCACATAGCATACGATAAAAAATGGCCCTACCAGCATAGTGTTTAACTTAATTGTTCTCTCTTGTTAATATTTGATAAAGTCCAATGGTGGCTCTTCATAAAACCAAGAGATACGTCTAGTTTTAGAGGGTGAAATTGTCCAGATGTTAAAGAGAGCCAAAACAGATACCGGCCATAAAGTATCCTATATCTTAAAGTCTTGGAGACGCACAGAATAATAACATGATAGAGATGGGACTTACACAAAATGCATCCTGCATGGACCATCCACCCCTTAATCTAGATATATCTTTCGTGACAATGTCCCTTCCAGCTGCAGCCAACACTTCATTAAACACAACTTTTGGAGTTGTATGTTCTGCAAGAGCACATACCTTTTAAAGAGTAAAAGGAACCATAAATCCACAAATAAACAAGATGAACAGTCTATCTCCATTTAACTCTCCAAAAGCGCGCCAATGCCAACGCACGCACAGAGAAGTGGCATGATACGAAGTATATTTGAAAAAAAAGGATACAGCGCTGAGTGATTCTTGCCGTAGATACTTTTCAGAGACATGGCCTACAGCAGCCAGCAACGACTGAGTTGTCCTGCTAGGACAGTGTGAAGAACTTTAATGACAGAATCCACCACCGAAAGATTCAAAACAATAATACAGATTGAAAGGCAAATATTCTTCCATTAAAGTTGAACTCAAAATAAGTGAAACCAAACCCAAAGGCTTTTTTGTCAGATAAGAATTTAATGAGAAGGAAAACAAATTATTCTCCATTGGGGGGAAAAAAAAAAACCAAAGGCTTCACCAGAACCTTGAAACATCAAATTCATTGAGCTCTTGTTTTCTCTTCATCACAAAGTCGATCACAGCTTCAACAGAAGCTTCTGCAGATTCCCTAACCTTATCACATATGGCGGTCGTACAACCATGTAATGCAGCAACAAGCTGTAAATAGAAACAAGACTTCAGAAATGGTGTAAGCTTTTTGCTCAATTATTAAGAGGGTGTTTGGCCTAGATTATCTACAAAAAAGTGCTTCTCTTTTGTATTTTTCATCTCATTTTCCTTCCTCTTTCTCCATTTCCTTCACAAATCAACTACCTAGATGCTATAACAATGGCCAAAAGCAAAAGCCCTAATTTGATGCTTTTGATTTTGATCATTTAGGAGAGTAATTTACACTTCATTTTGAAGATGGTGGAGGAAGCACTTTTAGTGTGAATCTTGCCCAAACACCGTCTAAATCATCAGAAAGACACGACTGACGGTTGGAATTTTGAGCAATCTACAAAGAAACTGATCTTTGCTTTAGATTTCATCTTTCACTTAGCGCTCGTAATTATGAGTTAAGGGAGTGAAAATACTTGCCTCATCCCTTGTCAGTAATGTGCAAAGAGACGAAACAACCCTGTGAAATACTTCTGATGGGTCAATATTTGCATCCTGCAGATGAGGTCAGAAATGAATGAGACGTCAACGAAAAGATGTAGATAACAAAAACCAAATTCAAACTCACACTTTTGAGAATGGCAATGACATCCTCAAGGGAACTCAGAGCAAGATAGGACATCTCCAAATCTATTCCCAAACTGGAATTAACAGGCTTCGACAGTGAAAGAGCAACGCTAAAGAACAGGTCAAGAATCTGTTCAGATAATATAAGACAAATAGAAAATTAAGGTAATGTTGATAATCTTTGGAAAACAGATATACATGACATGATGATTATTGTAACGAAAATAAACTATTTCTGATATGTTACAGACCTGAGCTGAATACTTTCGGACTTCGGAATTGGTATCAGCACACCGTGGAAGATATACCATGACTCTATCTCCCAGAGACAAGGCATCACGACTAGGCAATGCAAAAGCAGCTGATAATCAAGCATTAATTATGAGTAAGACATAGAATGATAAGAAAAGGTAATAGCATTTTCTCTGTATTTTTACATTAGAAGTATTAACACTCTCATGTAATAGATGCTCGATGGTGTAGGATGTTTGGGGTGCAGGGAGAGTGCCCGGTCTTTGACTGTATTGCAGTTGTTACAAGGTCACCAGTTTCGGACACAAATAGTGAGAAGACCTACGGCTGATGGGGGCAGTTATGGCCACTTTCTGGTATATGGCTCGAGCAAAATGGTTGTTGTAATTCATTGCTTTCGAGGGAATTTTGGATCGAGTAAAATACTTCTGCTCACCACATCATCAACGGGAATTTCTAAGGATTATTTCATAGGTAATTAAGTGTAAGAACTGGCGATCATGCATAATACTGTACTTCAGCAATTTCTCTACAAGGGTCAGAAAAGTAAAACCAAAAATATCAACTAATACCCTGTTTCATAATAATACAGGGACTACAGTCCGAATCGACAATTAATGTCATAGTAATGGCGTAATCATCACCATTAGAAGAGGCGTCTTACTAAATTCATTGGTCAGCCCCAAAAGAAAGGCACCTTACTGATATCAAAAAAAATAGACTAGTTTACTCTACCTTCTTTTTTTAGATAAGTAAAAAATGTATTAATGAGGAGGAGAAGTAGTTCTCCTAATATAAAGGTTACAAGTTAGACTAGTTCCTTTGCAAAATAGTCAAAGGATAGTCTACAAAAGCTCCCATAGCTTTAGTTTACTCTACCTTCTTGCGAAATCAAAATAACTTTAATAAACTTAATGAACTTAAAAATTCTAAAGTTCTGCAACTAGAATCACAATTAACAAAATTGTTTTTTTTTTGTTTTGATAGAAAAATAGATAATATAAAATAAGTGTCAAATGAGCCTCAAAGGACAAGATGTTCTGATGCGTACAGGCATGAGGAACAAGGTCGAGTCTTAAAAGAAGGCTATGTTCGGAGGAACCAGGTTCAAGGGGGAACTAGGCCGGCTGGATGGCATAGGCAAAAAAATCCTAGATATTCTTGGATATATTCGTCATATTTTTAAGAGTCTTTAGTATCTTTATTTTATTTCCACAGAAAATAATGTACTTTTCTGATTTATATTCGTTCCTCAAGTGATTAGGGTTAGAATAAAAGAACCTAACTTCTCATCGCCGTGAACACTTTTCTCAAGGCACTGTGTTTTTACAAAAAAATTACATAACATACCCTTGATTATTTCTCCTCTCCCTCTCTACGCTCTCCCATCTTAACTGAGATTCCAAACAAATTCTGGGATACCATAAACTAAAATCTATCAACCTTCAATTCAATCCAACCAATACGGGTTCATTCAATGAAACAACATACGTCAATTCAATCCAACCTAAATCGGGACATAAAGTAAATCCAAAACAGTACAATAACCCAAAAAATACGTACAAATCTTGTTCTAAAAAAATTACAGACCAATCGCCATAAACAACAATGGGAAAATTTCACCAAAAGAAAAAGTGATGGTCGGGCAGTTAGCTACCGGCGACGGAACTTACGGCAGTACATCAAGACTATGTGAATATATAGATCAAGCAATGATAAGAATTTAGGAATAATTTAAATGAACTAGTCAACTGCATTTGGCGATAAACTTAGCGTCAAGAAAATTATGATTGTACATGCTTCAAGGCCATTTCATTTCATATACCACCTTGAAAAATGACCCGAATCCAAACGGCTACCTCTTGATGGTCGACAGAACATTGCCCAATGGTGGGTGGTTGAAAATTGATGAGGTGGCAGGCTGGCAGCATTTAAGCATAGGTGTGCAACTTTCCGATAAAACTACAGCAAGGGAGGGTGGAGGAGGATGACTGGATGAGAGTGGGCATTTTTTGACCAAAGGGTAATTTATGGAAAATTTTAGACGAAATCCACTACATTGAGAAAATGACACTGCATTGAGCAACTCCCTAAAAGAAAAGTAGTAGTCGAGTTTATTTAGGAAAGTAATTTGTGCTGCTTGGGAACAAGGGAGTTAGTTTCCTAATTGTGTTAGGAAACATAGTTCCTCTAGTCTGTCATTACCATTTACCAGATGTCGTCAGACTCTTATTTCATGTAATATTCTTTTTATTTTCTTTTAGTTAGACGTCCTAGGGTTAGTATACTATATATTAGAGTCATTGTATTCAGTTTTAAAGAGTGTAGTTTTAAAGTGTGTGTGATGATTAATGAGAAAGAGTATTCAGAGAGTTTCTAAAAATCATTGATTAGTTTCTTGGTCAAGCAGTGGCAAGAGGCACTGGGAGTGGCAAACATGGAGTTTGTATTCATCGGTGTGCAGAGTAGTCGGCATCTACTAGTCAAATTCAACCCTAGTTCTTGAGTTAGATTATGCAGTAGAGGAGTTGGCAATCGGGTTCAAGTTCATATCCCTTTTTACTTTTCGTTCGATTCTACTATATAAAAATACAAAAAGAGTGTTTGATTATTCAAATCGCTTCCGCATATAAGTCGTGATAGTTTTCACACATCACGTTCTACAAGCTCAATTGAGTTACAAAAAGCTCCGATTGCGCTGTACAATTGAAAGTGGATAATCCCTAAAAGACCCTCCCGACTTTGCCCACAAAGAAGCTAAAGTTCCACCCTCCCCCAAGTGATTTCAAGAGGAAAACCATTTTTTTGCGAAACAAGGAAAACCAATTTTTTAAAAAAAAGACAGCAAAGTCACCTTCTCTAAGCTATTTAAGTCACCTCTGTGAAGGCCAAAATGATATATATTTTCAAGTGAGTGTCAGTGGGTTTTTTTTTTCCAAGTGGGTGTCTTTGAGGATGCCTTACCCTCTATATAATCCATCCATTTTGATCAAGGGCCCATTTTTAGGTAACAAAACTTACAAAACACACAGAATTTTGGTCCTTTGCAATTTAAGCCACCTTCTCATTATGGAACTTTTGACACTAGTTTTCATCCGAGTCAGTAGCAAATGTGATCTAGATGAACTCATGACAATTAAATAGAAATGAACATAAGACATACATGGAATGTTTTGGAAGTTCCCATGCACGTTACGATCAATATGCTTGATGTGTGTACAACTTCCATGGCAGCCCAAGGGACAGAATCCACTAGTACAGAGCTCACGGAATTTAACAACCATCTCATACACAGCTTGACATCCTCTCCTTCTTTGGTCATCCACAGCCGACGAAACATACTGATCTACTTTTCTCAAAATAAGTAGAAGCTGTTCTGCCCTAGTTCTTCCATCTTCTCCACTGATAAATGCAAAGTATTACCAATTAGCTGAGCACAAGAGAACAAAGATTTATTCAAGCTAGCGGAATGCTACAACATTTTATATTAACAGATAATAAGACAAACATGAAAACCAAAACCAATTAAAGATAACAAAGTCTTTGAGACTGTAAAGATACCAACGTTCACACAAAATTATTACCACCATTACATACAGACCTATATTCAGGATTGTTATACAATATTTTGCAACATAATGTTAAAGTAGAATAACAAATTATAGGAGTGAATTGACGATACCTTGTACGTAAGATTGCACACAACAGAGTTATCAGATTGTCAATAAGGGGATTCACAAACTCAGAGGGCTCACTAGGCAAGGTGAAAAATCCCAGGACAGCCTGCCAAATCAAAAACATGATTTATCAGCAGCATAAGACTGAAATGCAAATTAGCATACAATCAACCCTTCATCTCTCATGAGGCTCTGCCAACAGCAGAGACAGAGGGCATAATGACATTTCATTTCAGCCTCAGCGTCGTAATTGTGCTAACGCTGTCCTCACTTTGGGAAGATAAAAAGAAAGTCTCCCGTTTTTCACCCAAAAAAAGAACGTAGGACACTGACAACTCTGAGTATGTCACAGCTGACATATTTCCGAGAAGAGCAATTGAAATAAATTACGAAGAGCAAGTTAGTGCATATAAACAAGGAATACATCGGTGAAAGCGGTACCCTTATAATATGGTTTCTTGTCTCCATCGTTAATTTTGGCTCCACAGACACCAAAGTTGTGCAAGCACTCAAAGCAAGGGCCTACAATGGGTAGAGAAAATAAATGCAAGTAAGGATGGAGTGTAAAGAAGAAGGATCCAAAGATAAATATTACTGCACAACGAATAGCTCATGTGACCTGAGTTCGCAGATGCTCAACGCTGGTGTCAACAAAGCCAGCATCTTCATCATGCCCCATCAAGGTCAATATGTAGTCCAGTAACTGATCCCTTCTTTTGAGGGGGAATGATGCACCATCCTCCCCAGCCCTGATGACAGCCTTGCCTAAAAACGGACAGCTTTCAGCTCACCATCAGAAACATTTCAATAGCAGAAAGTTTGCAGGCATGATAAAAAATACGTATATTTAATGAAAAACAAAATATATAGTAGAACTTCAGAGGTATTGCTTGTTGCATTAAAATCAGCCAAGAAAAACTGTAACAGTATTATACAAGTAAAGTCCTGAAACAAGAACCACATAAAATGTACATCAGGACTGGATCAATCACATACCCAGTAAATCAATTGCCGTGATAACAGCCTGTTTTGCAGTGGGTTGGTGAACATGGAGAAGTCGCGACAGCATATTTGTTCCCTGAAATGAATGAAGGTGAGTAAAAAAACGAGCGAGTGTCAGTAAAAACAAAAAGAACCTTAATATGCAGTCAATGACATTATTTGATTGGCAGATACCTCCACGTTCCACTGGTGTTCTATGTTACAGTCTTACAGATGCTAGCCTTAATCACAAAACTGATTGGGGTCAGCTAACACGGATCAAAACGGATTTTGAAGTAATACACAGACTTTATAATTTGGTTCTTGTCATAAAGATCTGACTAGGGTTTCGATACTTTGGTTGTCACTCGCCTACCACGAAAACTTTCCTCTTTTATCCGCGATGAGACCGACAATGAATACTATAAACAAGAGTTTCTGACGCTCACAGGCGGAGCTAGCACAGAAAAGACATCATTAAATTTTTTTTTTGTAGAGACAATGAAGATAATAATCCTGAAAGATGGCGAAAAGAGGTAAATATAATATATGAGAAAAAACATCTGGAATCAGCTTGTGCACATCCCCAACTGCCATGTACAAGCTTCCTCTCCTTTTTTTTTGTGTCCTTGGTGTGTGGCTGAGTTGGGGGGAAGGGGGAGATGGTAATGTGGGTTCCAATATCTCATTTTCTTCATCAGCAATCATGAAGCAGTGAAGTATGTTACTGCCCTCAAAACAACAACATATATTTCAGAAGTAATATACTAACAACAACAACAACAACAACAACAACAACAACAATCGAGCGTATCCCCACTAGATGGGGGTGCTCGGGGTCGGGATGTACGCAACCATACCCTGTTTAAGAAAACAGAGAGGTTGTTTCCGAGATTAACCCATTGCTGCATTGAAGTACTCACTTCCAACAACCTTTTTTCTATGAGAAAAATAACCTTTTTATGAAGAATCAACCAGGAGGATAAGTAATCCATAGACTCCATTACTATACTTATATGAAGTTCAAGCACAAAGAATCATTACTAATCCAGTACCTAACAATTGCCATACCACAGATGGGATGACACAGTGCTTGTTAGGATACAAGTGGATTTAACAAAAATCAACATTTAGGGAACCCGAGGTACACCATAACGTACGATTGGGTACCTGTAGTATTCAATATATTTTTTTGGGTACCTGATGATTAGTTCCATTACCACTTTAGGGCTTTCACCGTTAATTATACAGGTTAGACCGTTAAAATAGTGATGTGGCATATCTTTTTTTATTTTTTTAAGCGCCAAAAGACCTTTTCACCCCTCCAATTATGCTTGTGTACGTAATGTGGGATGTGGGACGTTGCGTGGTTATTAATTTTAGATTTTTTGCACACATATTGAGTTCTTTTTTTGCACACATAACCGTTATACGTGCAAAAATAATAATAATAAACCCCACTGCGTCCAAAATTACATACAAACATAACTGAAATGGTAAAAAGGTCATTTGGAGCTTAAAAATTAACAAAAAAAATTTCCAACTCACCATTTTTAACGGTCAACGTTTGCACTTAACGGTCAAAGACCCAAAGTGGCAACAAAACTAAACCTCAAGTACCCAAAACAATATATTGAATACTACAGGTACTAATCGTACATTATGGTATACGTTAGATACCCAAATTGTAAAATTTCCTAATAAAAAAGGTTGATCGAGAATCATATAAAATGTTGGGTTCTTTGATAAACTGATTGCCATAAACAATTTATCTCAACACTTTCGACCAACAAAATAAGTTTTAGATAACCAAAGCAAGAAAATATACCACAAGAGCATCTATTCGAGCCTCAATAACAATTGATGGAGCATATCTTGCTGCATATCCATACATCAAAGCCAAGGCAGCATGTATATCATCTGAATCTTCTGTTTTGGCTCTCTCCACGAAGAAGTATAAGAATCTGAAAACATCACCATATATATAACTAAAAAAAGAGTGCATTTATCAGAATTAATAACGCTCACTATTCACAAAATGAATAAATATCATATTGCAATAACTACAGAATAAAAAATGACTCCGCTCTCTCCTGCATAATCCTCTCTTCCTTTTCTTCTCTAGTTCACTAATGGGGCCTTCATGACCTTTTTTTTTTTACAATTGAAGGGAAAACCTTTGATCTATTCTCTGAAAATTATAGAGGTGCTACATTCATCATGATCTGGAAGAAGCACCGAATAGAACTCCTGGCAAGTCTGTATGTCGGCGCCAATGGCACAGTGGGTGGGGTAAAAAGTGTACGGCTGATTTCTTCAAGGACGATGGTATCAGCAATTGACATCGGTTTCGATGGGTTTTTGGAAGGGTAAAGGTCAGTGACGGCTTGGACTTCCCTGGG
Source organism: Pharnaceum exiguum (assembly GCA_900322385.1). NCBI lineage: Eukaryota > Viridiplantae > Streptophyta > Magnoliopsida > Caryophyllales > Molluginaceae > Pharnaceum > Pharnaceum exiguum. Next base: position 17,551 of record ONZK01004235.1, read on the forward strand.
GTTCTCAACCGACTCCATCATGGCACTATTGTCGGGAGAGATAAGATTGTTGGAGTTGAAAATGATCGCTCAGAGGATGAGCTCAGTTCGGATGATGGCATACACTCTTAAGATTTATTGTAGGATGTACTCAGAGATCCTTGATAGTCAATTAGGATGGGAGCAAAGATCCAAGCCTTGGAGACCTCAACTTCGGATCTACAAGATACCTCATCCGATGATGACCGGGTTATTTCTAATGAATCGGGAAATATAGATGGCTCCTTGAAGACTAGGAGCCAACGGGGTACTTATAATGAAATGGGAAATGAAGTTGCCATATCAGATTTTTCTTTGGAGAACAGGAGTCAGTAGGGTGATGGAGTTCATTGGGATGAGGCTGGAGGTTTACTTTCCCATCAGCAATTGAGGCTAATCAGGAAGAAGTTTCTACTTCTACATTGCTTTCACCAACGATAGGAACATATAGTCTTCAGGACACCGAGAAGACTAAGCGTGCATAGAACGTCATGGACAAGCTTACCTTGAAACTACTGAAACTGACACGCAACGTGCTCAGATTAGATAGTCGAAGCCAGCCTAGGAAGAATTATTGGAATAGGGAAGTCAAAAAATTGAAGATTCTATTAACAAAAAATGGTGGTTTTTGTAGTCTTAGGAAAAGCTTCTTAAATGGAATGTAATTCTAGTAAGTGTTTATGACTCCTTTCTCTAGGGGTCCTATTGTCCTCCTTGTAATCAGCTCTCAATTAATATAAAAATTCCCATCTAACAATATCACATTGGTTTTAGTCTATCAGAGCTGAGATTGGGGTTAATACTTCTCCGTCTGTAGTATGTGTTACTAGAATTTCTAAAAAAAAAAATCAATGAAGCAAACCCGACTGAACTGGAACTAAGGCAACGTGTTGTAGTTTTGATGTTTTGCAGATTAACTTTTTCAACCATTGCAGTCTCCTACTTTGCCAGTGTAAGGAGGCACTTTCTCGACAAGCACACACTCTAGCCCCTTTAAATCTACAGAGATACTTTCCTTTATACCCTTGTAGTGACTCAGAAGAAATAATGACCAAATGTTTATCAACCCATTCAAGAATCAGCATGCTTCAACCAAAAGGTGAAAGTTTGTTGAGGAAGTCACAAATTTTAGAAACACCCAATGACAAGGAGTAGTTGCATGTAACAGAATTTGTAATATTGACGTTTTTGCAATTGATGATAAAGCATGGAAGGAGAAAAAGACTTAGGTCAGATAAAGGTCCCCCAGAGTTTCACCAAGGAGGCACAAACCTCTGAAATATACTTTGCCCAACACTGTCCAGAATGTCTTTTAGCTTTTCCAGAACAATATCCAAATGTGATGCTGCAACCTAGAACACATTGCAAAAAGATGAAAAGGTCAGACCATTGAACAACCCATGTATCTGGAAAGTAGTAGTATGCCATACATAGAAACAAGAATGTAATAACATACCAACCCCATGCCTTTCGCCAAACCAAGCCTGTTTGTTGGAATTTTGATATTTGCCTGTCGATACATCAAATCAATTTTTGTGTGGACATAGGCCTTGTCCTCTACTTTCTGAAGCAGCATACCCAGGCACCTGAAACAAAATATGTCATCTCTCTCACTAAGAAAAGCTCTATTTGAGAATAAGCTTTTCAAACATCAGCCAGGCAAGTATTTAGAAAGGAGAAACGTTGCTAGGTTTTCCAAAAAGCCTATGAGCCATGAGTACAACTAAGAAAAATGTCCAGCTAAACAAAGTTCTCTTACTAGCTACCGGAGAGGTATCAAAGGGCTCCTCTCGTCCAAATTTGCAGCACTAAAAGCATACACGGCCACAATGTTGGAGTCCCATCTCCTCCATAGATGTAAGTAGTATGCCAAAATAAAGTAAGGATGAACTTATTCAGAAAGTATGTACCC